>SNQJ01S0083149.1:22367-43702 GCA_010110895.2 Picea sitchensis
TTAGTAATGTTATTTTATTTATGTCGGCTTTAGGCCATTAGTTGTAATTATACCTCCTAGTCTCCTATAGATACCAAGGAGACATTTTCATTTTGAATCATCTTGTACTTGAACATTTAAGTGGGGTAAAAGGAGGTTTCCCCTTCGAAGAGGCTTATTATCTAAAATTATTTCTTTTTCAAGGCGTTGAGTACTTTTTCTGAGGATTTTCTATGCTATATTGATATTTGGTTCTTAACAGGGAGCACCCATACTTTTGTTAAAAAGAAAGACATAAATCTAAGATTATGCATTGATTACAGACAATTAAACAAAATGACTGTTAAGAACAAATACCCCTTAGCTAGAATCAATGATTTGTTCGATCAAGTAGGTGGGGCAAAGATTTTTTATAAATTGGACTTAAGATCTGGTTATCACCAGGTTAGAATAAAAGATGAAGACATAAGTAAAAAAACATTCAGAACGAGATATGGACACTACAAATTTGTTGTTATATTGTTTGGTCTCACTAACGCACCAACAACATTTATGTGTTTAATGAACAACATTTTCAGTCAGTACTTGGACAACTTTGTTTTGGTATTTATTGACGATATCCTAGTATATTCTAAAACATAAGAAGAACTCGAAGAACATCTAAGGATAGTATTGCAAACTTTAAGAAAACACAAACTATATGCAAAATTTGACAAATGCGACTTCTTTCAAAAGAAAATACAATACCTAGGACACGTAATATCTGAAGAAGGTATTGCAGTCGTGTTGGCAGCCAATTCACATTTTTTATACTACCCTTATAAGTTGCCTACACCATTGTTTTTCAACCCTTGATTTTCATTGCAATATTTGCAATGAAACGACACTATTATTTCATGCGTTCTCACACTTACCTTTGTTCTCCTTTTCACGACTACAAGCGTGAAAACTTTGTTTTCAAGGTCACATTAAAATCGTCACTGGATTTTTTTTGGTTACTCTTGTCTATGTGTTCATTGCGTTTCCAATTTAATTATAGTCGCACAGTTGGCAAGACTCCAAGATCTTTACTCATTTGGTATTCTTTAATTGTTAATATGACTTCATTTTTACAAGATTGTGATGATATTCTTATGATCAAGTTTTTGATGCATTGGTGGTTTGATTTCCATATTCTTTCATCAATTTATTTGACACATTGGTTTCATGAAAACACATTGACATTGTGGTTAGACCCTTGGTATAAATCATTTCATACATATTTGACATGATCGAACCCTTGGTGTTGATTTCGAATCATTATTTTGGTTTTAAAACTATGCTAAAACTATTGCTAGCGCAAATGTTTGGCCCACTTACCATAGATTTCATTAATTGTTTGAATGGCATGGTTTTTAACATATGCAATAGTGATTTGAATCGTTATATGCGCCATCGGTTGTACTATGGGAAATGACTATTTTGCATGGGCTGAGCTAGCTCCACCACTTTCGCACATTCGGTCATTAATGCTTTTCCCCTATCCTAGGTTAACTCTATTGTTTTCGGGTAAGCCCATGAGCTATCGACCCTACGTATACTCTGTTCGAACCCTTTCCCATCCACCCTGCTCACCGTGTGCTCCTGTCTATGGCACCGGTGGTGTGCATAGAGCCAAACGATAGCTAAACTCTGTTACTATTGGATAATGCCCGTAAGGATTTAGAAAATAGTGGTTGGCTGGTGTTTATACAGAGGTTCGAGGGTTTCAATATTTCGGTTTCCCAACAATTCGCCCTCACCTTCGACGAGTGCAGGGCTAAATTCGGAGACATACAGCTCGAACTCAACGAGGAATTCTTAATTTCGGCTATAGGATTGTCGGCTACAGGTCAAAAATGGTTTAAAAATTCTAAAGTAGATGAGGTGTCGTGGCCATTACTATTCATATCAAGAAAGATTGTTTCCTGTGATAAAGGTATGCCCATCAATACCCTCAAACCAAGATGGCACGATCTTTTGGTAATTGTGAAACAATTTGTGACCTGTGAAGGTCTGTATGGCTTGGTTTTTTTTGTACCATCTCCGGTTATTGATGAATTTCATAGGCTACCCTTTGAATATGCCACATTATTTATTGCGTAGTCTTTACAAGATGTCTAAAAGATTCAAGTGTGAGAAGGCTGATAGCAGCCTTTTTCATCACAGCTTGATTAAACTCATCATCGTCCACCATTTGAGCGTTCATGGCGATAATTGGTAAGCCTTCCTATCAAGGAATGGCTTTTCCAATCCTGAGTTTGCTCAAATCGACAAGGTTGTGGTTACAAAAACTTTGGTTGGGCCAGTCGTGCCATTTCATATCCTTCTACCCCCTGTCAAACCCTCAGATTTCCCTGACATAGATCTACCCGATGCCATAGCCAACCCATGTAATAAAGACAAGACTGATCTTGTTAAGAATCCTGTGAGTAAGAAAGGTAAGAATGATACTACTGTCAATAGTAGGGGAAAGAAAAATGCCTGATTGATATCGCGATACGCTAGGAACAAACCCAAGCCAAACATTGACCAGAAGCCAATAGTGATGAGCAAGGACTCGGACTCTGATACTGAGCATTTCCTTGTTGAGGAGTACCCTTATTCCCATGGCCTATGCTCTAAGAAACCATATGACTATGTCTCTAAATTACCCCCGTGCCTCAAAAATGATCCTAACTACCTGGGAATCAAGTTACACAAGGAAACCCTTGGTAATTTGAACAAACCCTCGCTTGTGATACCAAAGCCTGATAAATTGTCGTGTACACAATGTAATGATTGGATAGAGCATTATTACACCGACGTTACTCTGTTGCAATCAAAGATCAAATCGTTAGAAGAACGAGTGACAGTGCTAGCAAAGGAGAATGACAGGCTACGGACGGATGAGAGGAAACACAAAACCACCAGTTCAATTATCTTCAGAAACGTCGAAGCAGCAATGGCCTTCGTCAATTCCAAGTTATCATGATCGGATCCTTTTCTTACTACTCAGGTATGAATTTCAATATTAATTTTGTCTTATGAGTTGGTTTGGATTAATATAACCGATTGGATTTGCTTTCAATAGCTCTGTTTGCTTTGATTCAAAATGATTCTGTTACTTTCATTTTACGAAAATAATTTCGTTATCAATCATGAATGGGAAATTTGTTTGCTAAACTCGGACACAGCTATGATTTAGTTAATATTCTCAGTTTAGTCTAAATGACTGATTTGTTTTCGATTTTGTTTGAATTGATTTTTGAAACAATTATGTATGGTTAGTCAGTTGGGTTTGATTTCGATTAAGTTTTATTTGTTTCTAAACAATCTTGTTGACTTCGATTTACTAGGAACAATTTTGTTTTGGATTGAATCAATATTTTTGTTTTCGATTATGATTGTATTCCACCTGCACACAAGATTTGTTTGCTAAATTCGGACACGGCTATGTTTTGATTTTGCATAATGATTGTGTCGATCTTAAATCAGTTCAATTCGTTTCTGTTTGATTTGATTCACGAACAATGCTACGTGCCTCGATTAGCACAGTCTCTTGCATAATACGATGGATTCAAAGTTAGTTTGGATTTAAACAATCTTGTTAATTTCGTTTGGATTCGAAAAACGATTTTGTTAATGGTTGAGGCGACATAAACTATTGCATGAATGATTTTTTTAACGGGTTATAGTTTGTGTCAATTGAAATAGGTTCATGAAAATTATTTCATTGCTTTCGAATTATCTAAGAAATTATGTTTACCCCGAATTGGTGATAACAAATGTTGAACATGATGCATGTATCTTTCGGTTGACCACGATTTCGTTTGCTTCAAATTAGCATAGAAGTTTTGAATTGAATGATTCGTTTGGTTTCCAATTAGCAATTAAATATTTGTTTAATAGTTTGAATATAATTCTTTAAGATTTGAATTGATTTTAAAAGGATTCTGTGCTCAAATTAGACCAGCTACATAATCGCAAGATTCTGTAGCTAGTCTTAAAAATTAGATTTTTGTCAATTTTATCAATAAAATATCCTCTAATCTTGTCTATTCTTGTCCTCTTTCAGGTGCATATGAATTACAATGATCAATTGGGCATGTTGTAGCAGTTTAGGAGATACTTTTGTGATGTAGTTTTTGTTTTAAGTTGTTAGCTTGAGTCAGAAATAGAGACTTGGAATATTATCCCCAGATTTTTTGTAAACTGTTCCCACATGGATGTTTTACCCTGTGGGAAGTCTTTAAATACTTGTTATTTTTTGTAAAATTGGGATCACTTTGGAGAGAACTGGACTATGGATTTATGATTCATACTGAGATGAAAGTTGATGTCTTGTAACAGCTTTCGCTTTCAATATATCAAACTTTTGTTTCAATTTTTCTGCATATCAGTTTGCAATTAATTATTGACTACTTTAGCTATCATGATTCATTGCATGTTGATGTGATTTGATTTATATGTTGTGCATATCGGATCTCTCTTATTTAAAAATACAGCAATCAATTTATTTCAATTTAATGAATGTAGGTTTATCTTTTTCACTAATTGAATTGTTTTGCACAAATTGTTGCACACAGATTTATCTAATTGTGATGGTTTGTAAATCATAAAAATTGTTGTAATTTTCTATATCTTGTTTGTCCTATCATTTATATAAGAAGAGCACAACTGCTTCTTGTTTACAAGAAGCTTGTGGAGAATCTGGTGCGGGTTTCCTCCCACTGAACAATTGAATCAACTATTGTACACAGGACAAACCTAAAGAGTTACTTCAGGTCAGTTTGTTATTTGCTATTTGATAGTTAGTTTGTTAGTATAATATAAGTAGTTTAGATAGATATATGTATAGTTCAGATTTGTAGTTAGAGTTATTATTTTAGTTGCTTAGCTTAGATAGTTTTATTTAATTTCTTTCTCATAAAATTATAAAAAAAAAAAACAATAGTTTCGTTGTCTTAGGACAGATTACAAATGACTTTTGCAGGTTTTCATTTAAATCTGTAATGTGTAGATATTGTATATTTGTAATTGGACTTGATTATGTTGATAATTGAACATTTAATTTTATAGAATCATTGCTGTATAATTTAGGTAATAGAATGTATATATGTGTTTTAGATTTATTATTTAGTTTGCTTTAATTATTGTTTTCATTTAGATTAGTTCCTTAGTGTAGTTTTCATTTGTTTTCCTAGGACTTAGATCGGCTAACAGAGCCGCTAAACCTATCAGGGTGGTTCATCCCAAACAACTTGGGTTATTTAGACAACCCCAGACCGGATCCACTCTTCCAGTTGGCGAGCGTTCAATTTCGCCCGTCAACAAATGGTGCTAGAAGGAGGGCTGAAATTTATTAATGACACGAGGTGGTCGTAAGACTCCTCCACCACCTAATCGCTCACCTATAGTGACAAGAAGTCATTTGAACGACAACATCCCCCCTCAAACAAAAACCACATCAAACGACGATCTACGGATCACAGTTGAGCCAACAACCCCAAATCCTATAGGTGGTGACATACAAGAGATTGTTCGCCAATCTCTCACAAGAACAGATCGTGCCTTAGCCCGTTTGAGGCAACCAAATCAACCGTTGGACCAACCTTTAGATTTCTCTAATATCATAGAACAACTCAGAGGAACTAACCTCACTGTGAACCCTACAAATCCAATCCTCACTCCTGCTGCAAGAAGATTTGGAATACCACCCTCACCACCTCCATCATATCCTTCTTCTTTGGGAGGAGACTCTTCTGATGAAGGAATTTCCCCTTCTCGGCCTTCCACACCGCCTACACCAATGGACAACCAGAAAAATCCTGCTAGACCTTGGCTCGACCAGGATGCAGTAGCTGTACCTAGGGCACAACACCCCTTACCCAAACATCCAGAGAAGTGGCTTCCCAAGTTTGACCCTGACTCTAAACAGATCGCT
The DNA here is from genome assembly GCA_010110895.2 of Picea sitchensis. Lineage (NCBI taxonomy): Eukaryota > Viridiplantae > Streptophyta > Pinopsida > Pinales > Pinaceae > Picea > Picea sitchensis. Next base: position 28,291 of record SNQJ01S0083149.1, read on the forward strand.
GAAGATCACATTAAAAAGTTTATGTTAGCCATAAGACTCCACAATGTCGAGCATGAAGACGTAGTCTATAGGTTGTTCCCCTATACTTTTGAGGGCAATGCATCTACATGGTACTTTTCCCAGCAACCCCATACCATCGTGTCTTGGGAAAAGTTCGAGTCATGCTTTTTGGAAAAGTTTGGAGATGATAAGTCTCTGGAAGTTCTAGTTATGGGGCTTTATAGCTTAAGAATGAACCCAAAAGAGAAAATTAAAGACTTTAATCAAAGATTCTTAACACTCAAAAACCGAATCCCTACGGATTCCATGCCTGCCGAGAATCTTATCATAGAATACTATACTAAATCCTTGCATCAAGGTATAGCTATTTGGGTTAAATGATCTAAGAAAGCCACGTTGTTAGAAGCCTTCGAGGAGGCCAGCCAGATTGAAAAAGACATACTTAGTCTAAAAGACTCTACTAGCAATGAAACAAAAACTAGTTCATCTTCCAAAAAGAGGATCGAAATCCTCCCTAGACCTGCTCAAAACAAAGCACAACCTGAAAGCTCTAATTTAGAAAACTTATCTAAAGTCATTCAAAAACTCTCAAATCAAGTTATAGATTTAAAAAAGACGACCGAAGAATTTTCCTCGAGCAAAGGGCCTTACAAGCCCCCGTTCAGGAATCATTTTCCCACCAACCGACCTAATCCAACAACTGAGGGCCTTAATCTAAAAAGTCTACAATATGACCTTCAAACAATTCTAGAAGCCCAGGATAACTTGATGCCTCCTAAGATTCTTGAGGAGGTGGTTGAACAAGAGACAGTTCAAGAAGAAGAGTCTTCTCCAAACATTTTTGGACACTTCTCGAATAGCATATTTCAAGCTAACTTCGAGACAGTACATCCCTATAACACTAGGAGTAAGACAACAAACAAACCTTCTATCGAAAACACTATGACTTTGCCTCCAAAGCAATCTAAACCATTTGAGACTAAACAGAGTCATGTAAACTCCAACTTATATTATGATTTAGTTGAAGATCTTAAAAAGTTAAGGGCTAACATTTCTGTTTATGAGTTATTGAAATTCAAACAGTAGCAAGGTTGTTCAAAACAAAGTTCCTTAGAATACTTCCACTAAGAATAATCCTGATTCTCATGATAAAGGAAGCCTTCCTGTAAATAATGTAAATAATTTAGATAAAGTAGTTTTAGAAACTGTGAGTAAAAAGCCACAAGCTACAACCCTTAGCACTCACAGAAATGTACCTCCATTTTTGTTAACTTTCAAAATCTTTAATAGAAATGTGCACAATTGTATGGTAGACTCAGGAGCGTCCTCCAATGTGATGCCATGGTCTGTGTGTCAGAAGATTAATGTTGAAGTTGAACCATCCACTTTAAAAATCATCCAACTTGATCGAACCAACATTAAAGTTGTAGGCGAATTAAGGAATGTGTTAATAAGATTATCATCTAACCCCAAAGTTCATCAAGTTATTGATATTATCGTTGTGGATATTCCAGAAGTGTATGGTCTGTTTTTAAGCAAGGACTGGTCAGAGTAGCTACACGGTTATTTTGTGACAGATTGGTCTCACCTGTGGCTTCCAGAGAACGGAAATCCCAACAAGATCAAGGTAAATCATGAATGCTACCTTAAGTTCACGATCACAGATTTGAATGATCCCAATGAACCATTTACACCTTTCACTGATTCACCCGAAATACAAGGGATGGATACCTTTTTTGGCAATTTCATGGCTGAGGCTTTAGCTATCACCAACCCAGAACAACAGTCCGATATTGTAGCACATGTGTAGCTAGAAGCTTCTACACAACGGTCTCATGCACCCGATAAAAATCAAATTTGGTCTCTTTATTTTGATGGGTCAAAGTCCAAAGAAGGAGTTGGTGCAGGCTGCATTATTATCGATCCGTCAGGTAACAAAACCCTGATTGCATGTAGGTTAGAATTTGAATGTACTAATAACACAACAGAATATGAGGTTTTACTACAAGGTCTCAGAAAAGATTTAGACATGAACATTCAAAACTTGACTGTCTTTGGCGATTCTGAAATCATGGTTAGACAGGTAAGAGATTCTATCCACTATCTGTCTCCGCATCTTAAAAGCTACCAATCCGAGGTATGGAATTTAATGAATAAATTTTCTGCTTTCAATATAAATTCTATTCCTAGATTGAATAATTCCGAAGCTGATCTATTAGCTAACGTAGCTTCTAAACTCTTTCCTGCAGAAGGCTTGTCCCTCGATGCATTCTCTGTCGAACTATTGTTCAGGCCATCCGTTCCCGACAACATCATGAATTGGAGAGTCTTCGACGACGATCAGTAGATTATTAGCTTCTTGCATATGGAAGAAACTTTTCAAGGTGCGGTGATAGATGAATGCACTCACGATGACAATTTGTGCGATTTCACGGTAATACCAAATCCGAGAACTCTTGAATCTTCATTGGACATGGTAAATTCGATCCCTAAATCTATAGTTAGATTAGAGAAATTTTACGATCTTCAAGATACATTCAAAAAAACGGTCAACTGTAAAACCAATAGTTCCTCGTTATCATATGAAAAAGTAAACTTAGGAACTAATGACAATCCACAGTGCATTAATTTAGGGGTAGGATGTTCTAAACAAGAAAAAGTTTCATTTATTAAATTGTTCAAAGAATTTAAAGATGTTTTTGCATGGACGTATGATGACCTTAAAACTTTCAACCCTAACATCATACAACATGTCATTCCTACGAAACCCCAAACCTCACCCTTTCAACAAAAATTGAGAAAAATGCACCCTAAGCTCGAACCGACCATCAAAAAAGAATTAAATAAGCTCCTAAATGCTAAGATAATTTTCCTTGTTAGGCACACACAATGGGTTTCTAACCTTGTCCCTGTCTAGAAGAAAAGTGGGGAAATCTGACTATGCATCGATTTCCGAAACCTTAATAGAGAATTTGATAAAGACAACTACCCTGTCCCACCCATGGAACTGATCCTTCAACAGGTATCTGGTTTTGAGAGGCTATCCTTATTGGATGGTTTCTCAGGGTATAACCAAGTCTTGATGTCTCCTCCAAACCAACTTAAAACTACCTTCCACACTCCATGGGGCACCTATGCTTATCGAAAAATGCCCTTTGGATTGATTAATGCCGGTGCCACTTTCTAGAGAGCGATGGACATCGATTTCTGAGGCTTAATCAATCAGTCTGTCGTAGTTTACTTAGATGATGTTACTGTATTTTCCAAAAACAAAACCGCTCATCTAGCTCATTTAAGAGTCATTCTACAGCGATGTCATAAATACAACATTTCCTTGAATCCCAAAAAATCCATCTTTGCAGTAGAACAGGGTAAACTCTTAGGATTTATTGTGTCAAGCAAAGGGATGATTATCAACCCCGAAAGGACTCAAGTCATCTTGAAACTTCCCCCTCCTACTTCTAAAAATTATATGCAGTCTTTCTTAGGCCAGATAAACTTTGTGAGGAGATTCTTCCACAGTTTCTCTGAAATGGTCAGAACTTTACAGAATTTAATTAAGAAAGACGCACAATATCATTGGGGACCCTTAGAAAATCAATATTTTAATGCAATAAAGAAGGCCATAATAGACACTCCTTCTATCATGAGCCCTGACTTTTCCCAAGACTTCACCCTCTACACTTTTGCTTCTGACCGTTCCTACGTCGCTGTCCTAACTCAAAAGAACGCCGAAAACAATGAAGTACTCATTGCCTTTATGAGCTCTTCTTTCAAAGGTGTGGAACTTAATTACCTAGTAGTAGATCAACAATCCTACACTGTTTTCAAAGTAGTCAAGCACTTCCGGTCTCATCTTTTGAAATCCGGGACGAATATTATTGTCCCTTATCCAGTCGTCAGGAACCTGTTAGTGCAGAAAGAGCTAGGATAAAAGAGGGCTAACTGGGTCACCTCCTTGCAAGAGTACGACATAGAAATTACCCCAGCTCAGATAGTGAGAGGCCAAGGGTTATGCAAGTTAGTTGTTGATTCAGTAGTGGTACAACAAGAAGAAAATGACATGTAAAATCTAGGACAATGTGATCAAAATGTAATCTGTTGTACACAAAGCTCTATCAGTCCTTGCTATGACGATATAAAATTCCATCTTGAACATGGGTCAGCCCCCCGTCACCTCGATCCCACTAAAATAAGAGCGCTGAGATTAAAGTTTGCCTCCTTTCATTTGGTTAATGGTATTCTATTTCGTCAAAATTTTGATGGCGTACCGATGGGTTGTCTTGAGAAAGAAAAAGCAGAAAAAGTCTTACTAGAGTTGCATGCAGGAGAAGCTGGTGGGCATTTTGGTGGTGACACCACTGCCCATAAAGTTTTGAGAGACGATTATTATTGGCCCACACTTTTTATATATGCCCATGCCTTGTGTCATAAGTGTACTATTTGTCAAAAAGAATCAGGGCGGTTATAGAAACTAGCCTTTCCTTTGCAGCCCGTTTCAGTAGATTCTCCTTTTCAGTAGTGGGGCCTTGATATCATAGGTCCAATCAATCCACCATCCTCACAATAGCATAATTTTATCATAACAACCACATATTATTTCACCAGCTGGTCTGAAGCTGCCGCATTAAGAACTGTGAATACCAATCAGGTAATTGTCTTTCTAATTTCGAATATTATCACTCATTTTGGTATCCCTGATTGTTTAGTATTCGACAACGCTTCTTATTTTTTGTCTCTTGAGATGAGAGAGTTCACTTTAGAAAAAATAATTAAATTGAAGTATTATGCTAGCTATTACCCCCTGGGAAATGGATTGGTAGAGTCAACAGATAAGAATCTGATTAAAATCATCAAGAGAATGGTGGCTAAAAATCACAAAAACTAGCACAATGCACTGTTAAACGTGATATGGGCTGATAGGGTAACACCAAAAACTGTTGTAGGTAACTCCCCCTTTTTTCTCGTTTATGGCAGAGAAGCAATTCTGCCACCACACATTCTTCTCCCTTCACTTCAGCTATCGCAGAAAATACAAGGAGAAGATTGTCCCCCTTTGGAAAACTGAATTAATGCTTTGATGAAGCTAGAGGAGGTAGGAGCCTAAGATAAACGTAAGTTAGATTAGCATCAACTAGTGGTTAAAAGATGGTTCGATTCTAACTCTACCTCTGATAGGAACTTCGAAGTAGGTGACCTCGTCTTGAAATGGGACAAACTACATGAGGGAAAGGGAGAGCACACGAAATATTAGAACTTATGGCTTGGACCATTTTTAGTTGCTAAGAAGTTGGGTCCCAACTCTTTCCGATCGTAGAATCTAGAGGGGCAGCCTGACACCTATCTGGTAAATGGCCAAGCTCTGAAAAGATACTTCGCTTGATGACAACCCTTGTATATTATGTACATATTTTTCTTTTGTTTGCTTTTTCTTTGATGTTTTGGTTTTTGTTTTTGTAAATACACATACCTGCATGCTGAGCTATTCAGACAAAGAAAACAGAAAATTCCTTCACTGAAATGACTGCTGAAAAATTGTATAAACATCAATTGTAGACTTCTAAAATTTACATCTGCGTTGGCAAAAACTATTGTTTGAAAGAAGTTAACTGATTTCAATCTCTGAGTAAAGCCTGTCATGATCATCTGTTATCTTTTTACGATGTCCCTATTCCTTAAGGGAATGAATCAGAAGATGTCTCCCTGCCCTAGAAAGTTGGTTCTGTAAATAAACCATATCTGGATCTTAATAAAGGATAGTTCTAAAAAATTCCGCTAAGGTCTAAAAAAAATTAAAAAAATATGTTAAAATATCATAATTTTTAGCGTCACCCTGCTCGACTATATATCTTTGAAAAACAAAATAAATCATTAAAAGAGTTGTGGGAAGTTCTTGTAAACTAGCCGGGATGCTGAACAAGTCTGCTGGCAGCGGGTAAATGCATGAATGATGCCAAGACAACTTCACTGGGGTACTAAACAGGCGTGTTGGTAGCAAAGAAATGTCAGGTATATGAAAATTCATAAACATGAAACCTCTTGACCTTAAAATGTCCTTTATTTTGATATGGAACTTCTTGGTAGGATACATATATCAGAGTGAGTTAAATGGAAACCCTGTCGAGGCTATGGATGTCTGCCGGCAGCAGTGGCTCTATCAACAGTATTGGGGATTTTATCTTTAATATCGTGGCTCACTTGTCTTAAGACTGTTATCAGTTTTCATCCTTTAAACATTGCTGGAATATTTGATCATTGATGATGTTTAAACAATTTTCTAGTTATTTCTATTGAATTATTCTTGTTATCCTAATCTGAATTTGTTCTTTTGGTAGAGATAACTTCTTCTACCAGTGTGTCGCCATTGTTGGCAGCCAATTCACATTTTTTACACTACCCTTATAAGCTACCTACACCAGTGCTTTGCAACCCTTGATTTTCATCGCAATATTTGCAATAAAATGACACTATTATTTCGTGCGTTCACAGACTTACCTTTGTTCTCCTTTTCACGACTGCAAGTGTGAAAACTTTTTTTTCAAAGTCACATTAAAATCGTCACTGGATTTTTTTTGGTTACTCTTGTCTATGTGTTCATTGCGTTTCCAATTTAATTATAGTCGCGCAGTTGGCAAGACTCCAAGATCTTTACTCATTTGGTATTCTTTAATTGTTAATATGACTTCATTTTTACAAGACTGTGATGATATTCTTATGATCAAGTTTTTGATGGATTGGTGGTTTCATGTCCATATTCTTTCATCAATTTCTTTGACACATTGGTTTCATGAAAACACATTGACGTTGTCGTTAGACCCTTGGTATAAATCATTTCATACATATTTGACATGATCGAACCCTTGGTGTTGATTTCGAATCATTATTTTGGTTTTAAAACTATGTTAAAACTATTGCTCGCACAAATGTTTGGCCCACTTACCATAGATTTCATTGATTGTTTGAATGGCATGGTTTTTAACATATGCAATAGTGTTTTGAATCGTTATATGCGTCGTCGGTTGTACTGTGGGAAATGACTGTTTTGCACAGGCTGAGCTAGCTCCACCACCTTCACACATCCAATCATTAATGATTTTCCCCTATCCCGGGTTAACTCTGTTTTTTTCGGGTAAGCCCATGAGGTATCGACCCTACATATACTCTGTTTGAACCCTTTCCCATCTACCCTGCTCACCGTGTGCTCCTGTCTATGGCACCGATGGTGCGCATAGAGCCAAACGGTAGCCAAACTTTGTTACTATTCGATAATGCTCGTAAGGATTTAGAAAATAGTGGTTGGCTGGTGTTTATACAGAGGTTCGAGGGTTTCAATCTTTCGGTTGCCCAACAATTCTCCCTCACCTTCGACAGGTGCAAGGATAAAGTCGGAGACATACAACTCAAGCTCAATGAGGAATTCTTAAGTTCGGCTACAGGATTGTCGGCTACAGGTCAAAAATGGTTTAAAAATTCTAAAGTAGATGAGGTTCCATGTCCATTACTATTCATATCAAGAAATATTGTTTCCTGTGATAAAGGTATGCCCATCAATACCCTCAAACCCAGGTGGCACGATCTTTTGATAATTGTGAAACAATTTGTGACCTGTGAAGGTCAGTATGGCTTGGTTTTTTTTTATCACCTCTGGTTATTGATGAATTTCATATGCTACCCTTTGAATATGCCACATTATTTCTTACGTAGTCTTTACAATATGTCTAAAAGATTCAAGCGTGAGAAGGATGATAGCATCCTTTTTCATCATGGCTTGATTAAACTCATCATTGTCCACCATTTGAGCCTTCATGGCGATAATTGGCAAGCCTTCCTATCAAGGAATGGCTTTGCCAATCCTGTGTCTGCTCAAATCGATAAGGTTATTGTTACATAAACTTTTTTTGGGCCAGCCATGCCATTTCATATCCTTCTACCCCCTTCCAAACCCTCGGATTGCCCTGGCATAGATCTACCCGATGCCATAGCCAACCCATGTACTAAATACAAGACTGAGGCCGTTAAGAAGCTTGTGAGGAAGAAAGGTAAGAATGATACTACTGTCAAGAGTAGGGGAAAGAAAAATGACCGATTGATATTGAAATACACTAGGAACAAACCCAAGCCAAACATTGACCAGAAGCCAATAGTGCTGAGCGAGGACTCAGACTCCAATATTGAGTGTTTCCTTGCTGAGGAGTACCCTTATTCCCATGGCCTATGCTTTAAGAAACCCTATGACTATGTCTCTAACTTACCCCCGTGCCTCAAAAACGATCCTAACTACCTGGGAATCAAGTTGCACAAGGAAACCCCTAGTAATTTGAACAAACCCTCACCTGTGATACCAAAGCCTGATCAATTGTCATGTACACAATGTAATGCTTGGCTAGAGCATTATTACACTGACGTTCCCCTATTGCAATCAAAGATCAAATCATTAGAAGAATGAGTGACAGTGCTGGCAAAGGAGAACGATAGGCTACAAACCAATGAGAAGAAACACAAAACCACCAGTTCAATTATCTTCAGAAACGTCGAAGCAACAATGACCTTCATCAATTTCAAGTTATCATGATCGAAGCCTTTTCTCACTGCTCAGGTATGAATTTCAATATTAATTTCATTTTATGAGTTGGTTTGTATTAATATAACCGATTGGATTTGCTTTCAATAGCTCTGTTCACTTTGATTCAAAATGATTCTGTTACTTTCGTTTTACCAAAATAATTTCGTTATGAATCATGAATGGGAAATTTGTTTGCTAAACTTAGACACATCTATGATTTAGTTAATATTCTCAGTTTAGTCTAAATGATTGATTTGTTTTCGATTTTGTTTGGATTGCTTTTTGAAACGATTTTGTATGGTTAGTCGATTGGGTTTGATTTTGATTAAGTTTTGTTTGTTTCTAAACAATCCTGTTGACTTCGATTTACTAGGAACGATTCTTTTTTGGATTGAATCAATATTTTCGTTTTATATTATGATTGTATTCCACCTGCACACAAGATTTGTTTGCTAAATTCGGACACGGTTATGTTTTGATTTTGCATAACGATTGTGTCGATCTTAAATCGATTCAATTCATTCTTGTTTGATTTGATTCATGAATAATTCTACGTGCCTCGATTAGCATAGTCGCTTGCATAATACGATGGATTCAAAGTTAGTTTGGATTTAAACAATCTTGTTAATTTCGTTTGGATTCGAAAAACGATTTTGTTTATGGTTGAGGCAACATAAACTATTGCATGAATGATTTGTTTAACCGGTTACAGTTTGTGTCGATTGAAATAGGTTCATGAAAATTATTTCATTGCTTTCGAATTATCTAAGCAATTCTATTTACCCCGAATTGGTGATAAAAAATGTTGAACAGGATGCATGTATCTTTCGGTTGACCACGATTTCGTTTGCTTCAAATTAGCATAGAATTTTTGATTTGAATGATTTGTTTGGTTTCCAATTAGCAATTAAATATTTGTTTAATAGTTTGAATATAATTCTTTAATATTTGAATTGGTTTTAAAAGGATTTTGTGCTCAAATTAGACTAGCTACAGAATTGCAAGATTCTGTTGCTAGTCTTAAAAATTAGATTTTTGTCAATTTTATCAATAAAATATCCTCTAATCTTGTCTATTCTTGTCCTCTTTCAAGTGCATATGAATTACAATGATCGATTGGGCATGTTGTAGCAGTTTAGGAGATACTTTTGTGATGTAACTTTTGTTTTAAGTTGTTAGCTTGAGTCAGAAATAGAGACTTGGGATATTATCCCCAGATTTTTCGTAAATTGTTCCCACAGGGATATTTTACCCTGTGGGAAGTCTTTAAATACTTTGTATTTTTTGTAAAATCAGGATCATTGTGGAGAGAACCAGACTATGGATTTATGATTCATACTGAGATGAAAGTTGATGTCTTGTAATAGCTTTCACTTTCGATATATCAAACTTTTGTTTCAAGTTTTCTGCATATCAGTTTGCAATTAATTATCGACTACTTTAGCTATCATGATTCATTGCATGTTGATGTGATTTGATTTATATGTTGTCCATATCAAATATCTCGTATTTAAAAATACATCAATCACTTTATTTCAATTTAATGAATGCAGGTTTATCTTTTCATATTCTGGTCATCCGGTATACCAGAAAATGATAAAAGAACTAAGGAAGTTATTTTATTGGCCTAATATGAAAGGCGAGACATCATAATAATTGTCTAAGTGCAATATTGTCAACATTTGAAGGCTGAACACCAACATCCATCCAGCCCGTTGCAGCCTCTACCTATGCTGGAATGGAAATGGAAAACTATATCACTGGATTTTATCATAGGTTTGCCTAGAACTCAAAAAAATAGAATGATTCAATTATGGTAGTAATTGATAATCTTAGCAAGTATGCACAATTTATTCCTATAAAATCTATTTATAAATCAATTAACATCGCTGAAATATTCATGAAACAAATTTTTAGACTACATGGTATTCCTAAAATGGTGATTTCGAATAGAGACGTAAAATTTTCATCTATGTTTTGGAAAGAATTGTTTGCAGAGTTGAATACTAACTTGAATTTCAACACAAGCTACCATACACAAAGGGATGGGAGGACTGAATGAACAAACCAAATTGTGGAAGATATATTATGAATGTACATAAGGACAAAGCCAAGTAAGTGGTAAGACTACCTACACTTGCTAGAATTTGCATACAATAATAGTTACCAGACATCGACTAAGATGATCCCATTCGAAGTACTGTATGGTAGAAAGTGTACAAATCCAATTCGTTGGGATAACCCAGTTGACACACTCATGGCGGGACAAGAAATTCTCTAGGAAATGGAGAATACGGTGATAAAAGTACAACAAAATCTAAAGGAGGCACAGGACATAAATAAAATTTATGCGGACCTGAAAAGAAGATGCCAATAATTTCAAGTTGGAGACCACGTTTATTTAAAATTCAAAGATGAAAGAAGTTCAATAAAGATAGGAAACTATTCCAAGTTGGCATCCAGGTTTTGTGGCCCTTTTGAGATCTTAGCTCGAATTGGACCCGTGGCATATCAAATTGCACTTCCTACAAATCTGAAAATTAATAATGTATTTCATGTTTCTTTGTTAAAAAATTATGTTCATGATCCTACTCACATGATCGATTGGAACATGGTGCAGGTGGAACCAGAAGGCGAGTTCTAGACAGGAGATAATTAGCACTACGGAACAGAGTCATCCCCCAGGAAAAAGTGTAATGCAAGAACTTTAGTCCCGAGGAGGCTACTTGGGAATTGGAGGAAGATTTTCAGAAATATTATCTAACCCTATTCCGATAAAGGAATGGACCTTGAAGACAATTTTGTATTGAAGGGGGAAAGGATGTAATATTCCCAAAAATAAATTATTATTGAAGTCTGAAAATACTTAGGAATTTATTTCCGTTTTTGGTAAATTTGAAATTGAAAAATTATTGTCATTTATGGTAATTTGGAATTTGGAATTTAGTTAATTGTAATTTATTATTATGACTATTGGGAAAATATTTTATTTTCCCAACCAACTCTTTGACTATGACAATTGTAAGAAATAAACAATTTTTATATTTATTGCTGAGAGAGAAGTGGACTAGCCAGGTTGAAATCAACTGACCATGACTCCATGAGAGGGGAACAGGCTTGAACTACCTAAGGGATGAATTTTACAAGTGGAAAATCAAGAATTTGGCCATTGGTAGCTCCTGAAAATCAGGGATTTGTAAAGATGGAAAAATTCCCAAGAGGAAAAGACCTAGGCACAAGATGCTTTTTCATATATAGCATAGGGGAGGAGGTAGGATACTACCTAGTATGTTGGGGAAAAATACGGAATTGCTTTTACGAGCAATAATTCTAAGTGCGTGGCAAGGAGAACTTTGGATCTGAAGAAGGACATCACTTGTTGTTACAAGCACTACTTCTGAGTGTGAGGCAAGGATAATTTTCTCATCTAAAATAGGACTATAGTGAAAGAGGAGTTTCGAGGTTCACCCTCATGGATTCATGGTCAAGATAGGGGTGAATGGAACAAGTAGATTGGTTGTTCTGTTCTATGGTTGGGTGGAACTTGGTTTTTCCATTTGTTGTCCCAACAATTTGTTCATATATGTTCTTCTAATCTTCCCTAGTTGAATGTTCTAATGTTTAACAATTGGTAGAATGCATTTACTTAGTTCTGGTTAAATGTTTTGTTGATGAATGACTAATAGAATACATCCACTTGTTGGGTAGAAGGAAATGAATTATTGGTTAAGCCTTTGCAGTTGCATTTATGCATTGACTAGAGCCAAGAAAGATTGTTGTATGTGCTAACTATTGATAAAAGTATGGAAGTTTCTTGAGTAGAGATAAGAAAGTTGTTGTTGGTATTGTTGTAGACGAAAGTGTGAAATTTTTCCTATTCTTGTGATATAATATATGGTCTACAATAGAAAACAATTATCGGATCGATATGTAGTTGATATTAAGGATGTTTAAATTGTACATTACCAAACGGAGTTTTGAGTGAATATTAGAATTGAAATATGTGTGTGTGTGTGTGTGTGTGTGTGTGTGTGTGTGTGTTGTTACCTATATGGATTTTCTGAACTACCTGAACATATATTAGTTAGAAAGATATTTCTCAACTATTACAAGTAGTTTCCTTTTAAGATAACTGTATTAAATATAGTAAAAGGTTACAATTTTCTTCTGTTGATAATATCAGGAGCAAATGTCCAAGGATTTAACTACATAAACCTATTACCTATTACAGAGTCAGTCCAATATTTAAAGGAGTCTTCAAACTCTACATAACACTTGTGATCATAACTATTATTTAGGGAAATCGTCTCCAGTAGGGGCTTCCCCTCTACCCTTTTCTTTAAGGATTGAAGATAAATTTAACTAGTTGTTTATAGGAGCCTGGTATAAAAACTACCACGATAATAATGTGCTAGGGTAGATCCATATCATTTTCAATAGAATCTGGGTTAATGTTTATTAACGATGCAAGTTGGAACCCGAGTACCTTTTCACACAAGACGATATCCTGGATTTAGAGACTATGAAGGTTAAAGTCCTACAAAGAAATTAAGAAATTTAATTTGTGATAAGATGGAGTTCAACGGAAGTTAAAAATTGAAGATAGAACAATTTACCGAATGAAACTCATCCCTTAATAATAACTTTAACATTAATGTCGATTTGATTTGAGTTATTCTGTCACTAGATCCAATTTTGTGACTTGATCGCAGTCCTTGATTGGAGGAACATCGTGGGCCATAGATCTAGTCTTATCAGGAGTTTGCAACTCAGACAACAAAAGACAAGAGTTCTAGAAAATCTTGAAACCTGAGTTCACGATTTGATCTAAGCCATTGATTGGAGGAAGATAGTGGGTCATAGATTTAGTCTTATGGGGAGTTCATAACTCAGAAAACCAAAGACAAGATTTATGGAAACTGACGAAACCTGATTTCACGATTTGATATGAGTCATTGATCGAGGAGAGATCTGGACCATCGGTTGTCCAGGACGAATTTTTGGATATCGGGGATCGGGAGAAGAGAAGTGAGAGACCAACCAACTTCACGAAAAGTGAAGTCCCAATATGCGAAGGGGAGATCTGGACTGTTAGATATAGAGGAGCATGAGTCATCAAATTTGGGCACTCTGAAATATCGCCATTTTGGAATTCGGGAATGTGGAGGAAGTGTTATCTTGGAAGTCACAAGTCGTGAAATCTTGATTTGTGAAAGGCGAGTCTGGACCGTTGGATCCAGCGAGGATATGTGTCAACAGGTTGAGAGATCCATAAGGAGGCGAGGGTTGAGGTGTTGAAACAACTGAAGCCCAGAGAGCCGAAGAGCTGAGAGCTATTGATCTGCGAGGGGACACTTGTCACCAGATCTCAAGCTCCGAAGAAAATTACATTGGAGTTTTAGTTTGAGAACTGAAAAATCCAGAGTCCCGAAAATGATGAGATTTGTCGATGCGAAGGAGGACATGTGGTGCCAGATATAGAACTCTGGGAGATACCCAATCAACAGGGAAGAGAGTTTGAGATTTGAGATCTCAGAAGTCTGGAGAGCTACAACAGATCTGAGCCTTCATATCAGCTAAAGTGAATTTTAGCTAACAAATTTGAAGTGGAGACATGGTGAAGATATGTGGACTCTGGGAAAGGACCCAAATTAATTCTAGGCCATCTGATTTAAGAGGACACGTGGCAGGATTTCGCGTTTTTAAGGAGAAGGAAAAGGACTTGAGATTTGATATCCCAGAAGGCCAAATCCACGGAGGATATCCTAGTTGTGGATTTAAGGGGACAAGTGGTAATAGATCTTCCACTACAAGAGATTGTTACATAGAGGAGATTGGAGTTGATATTTGAAACTCCCAGAGGTCGTAATGACGGAGTCAATGATAGTCATTGATCTAGAGGGGAGTTATGTGTCGAAAGATCATGGAGATCTGGGGAGACATGTGGAAAGAGGAAAGAAGGATGGAACAGAGTTTGATAGAAGTCATTGATCAAAATAAATGCCGAGAGGTAGGATATCGATGTATGGGGAGGATTGTGGAGCCGAAACTTGCATGGAGGATAATTTTCCTTGAGTGGGCTACAATTTCAACCACTATTTTGGTGACGGGGTACATGTCAGTTGGAGGAGGATTGTGTGGTGAAAATAAAGTTGGTTTGAAACCATTCTTTCCTATTCCTGCAATTGTGCATTAGTGCAAGGAAAAATCCCAAGGAAATATGAAGGAAGGGGCTGGTGAAGAGGAGCTAGCACCCGTAAACTGAGAAGCACCCAAAGCACATAGAGAGAGAAGGTGCGAGTATCACAGGACCTACACATAGGATTTAAGAAAGGGGCATGTGTATAACTTAATTAGGGTTCATTCAGGAGCTTGAAGAGTCAACCCGACTCAACAATAGAAAAGATCTAGAGATCGAGAGGTCGCAGAACCCCGAAAGGGGAGGGGTGTTGCATCACGTGGTCACGTGGAGAAGACTTGCGCTTAGTGTTTGTGCACGCAGGTGGAATTTTATAAAGACCCATGGATTTTCTAAGAGGTTTCAACAGGAAATTGAAGACCTGCTTTAGCTCATATATTTTCTTGAATATCCTAAGACCGGGAGGTTGCGCAACCCTTGGAGAGAAGGGGGGTTTGCCTAGTATTATTTAAGAAGCTAGTATAAATCCACCCCTATTTTTTTAAGTCTATGATAGATGCATTGAACCTTATTTTAAGTATGAAATCTATTCTTTAAACTCAACTTTGTTTAGACCTGTATGATATGGTTATTGTCTATGCTTAAAGATTTTTGTAATTTGAGTGGGGTTCTTCCTCTGTAAATGTAACGTTAATACGTATACATATCTA
>SNQJ01S0083149.1:51101-74967 GCA_010110895.2 Picea sitchensis
TAGCTGATGCTCCAAGATAGTCTAGCAGAGGATGGATAGGAATGGAGTTGGAAGTAGGTTAGGAAGGAAGGATGAGTATAATAGTTGAGACTATATGGAGATATGTCTTGTGGTGGGGATTTGATGAATAAAAATGTGTATATATGAATATTCATTATTATGTAACTAAACCACGGTTGTTTAAAATAAATTATTGAACCAGACAATTGTGATTAAACGAATTCTCACACAATTAATTGATTGTTGTCTTTTATAAAAGACTAGTCTTTCTGACTGGATTGGATGCATACATAAAATACTAAAGGATGAAAATTGATTATTAGTACATGTACGAGAATTGTATGTACTAGCTACACATACATTTCTTGTACATATACACTAGTATGTATGAGTTTTCTTGATTTACTTACTAATAATGTTGGTTACTTGTTATGAATGTGTGAACCATGATCTTGTTCTTTGTACCATAAGATACCTTAACTTCGGGACGAAGTTTCCTGAAGGGTGGGTGTATGTAACGAACCTTGATTATAAATTATAATTAATTTAATAATGTAATCCGAAATTATTAGCTAAACTATATTTATTTATTAAAATAACCTTAACTAATTATTTCTTATTAATTAGTTATTCTTGATTATGATTAATTTAAGTATAATTAACTCTTTAATCAATATGGTTAATGATTGATTTAATTATTACTTAATTCATTAATTAATAAAGTATTAAATTAATGGTGGATAATATTATATAACATTAAATTGGGTTACGTATCCCATAAGGGATAACGTATTCAATACATTTGGATAAGGGTAATTAAATGAAGGGATAAGGAATTTAATGGAGGAAGGAGTGTCGATGAAGGGGGGGATAAGGAAGGAAGGAAGGAGTTGGAGGGTGGTTCAACGGGGAAGGGGGCCATGATTTTGGGAGAGCTCTGAGTATTGCAGAGAGAGTCGAGAGGGGCTATGAGATTGGTGGGCTCAGATTGAGGCACGGGTTTTTTTTCTGGTTGTGACATATTGATCAGGAAGACACCAGGTTGCTAGAGGTTTTGGGCTTGAAGGGCTAGGATATCCATAGATATCCTGGAGCTAGGTCGTTTTCCTATTTGGCAAGGTGGACAATAGTTTTGGGCAATTATTTTTCTGTGTTTACAATAGGACTAGATTGTGTAGCAGGTAGCAAGAGAGCAGCAGAACAACAAGGCAGCTGGCAATGCAGATTAGCATCAGGACCAGGTAATCCTGTTAAATTATGCATTTATTTTATTCTGCTATGAAATCGTTAATCTTTGATGAATCTAAATTACTGAAGTCGCTGGTATGAATGTCAAAATTATGCTGAATAAATATTGTCTTAGTTAAGAAATAAATTGCTTATGAGGATAACGATGTTTAGATATATATTTATGGGCATTACATGATGGATGCACTCATTCACAATAAGATGGTTACAATGAGTCTCTCCAATCCTTTTTTACATTAAACGCGAATTCCAAAACCCTAGACATCCAAAAATTTAACCCTGGGAGATGAAGCGCCAAAAGTCATGTGGGCCCCATTGGGGTAAGTTAGTACATCAACTTCCTAGAGTCATAACCTTTGCATATGATCTATGTTTTAGGTGCACTATAGCCTGTTGGAAATTTCTATCTGAGGAATACACATGTTGTCATCAGACGCTAACTTCCACTATAGTATGACTGTGGTGAGCCCTAAAAACGTTGTTTAGGGCCTCAAAATGGCCCCAGAAGTTGGGGATCCAAAAACTAGAAAAAAACGACCAAACTGGAAAATTTCCAAAATGAGCCAGATGGAATAGGTGGGAGTCCACTGACATCCATCTAGATCAAGACTATGGGATTTGAACAACTCAAGGAGATGTACTAGGAAGACCTACATTTCTATGAAGTTTATGAAGCATGTGAAAATCCTTTGTTAAGGGATATAAATCAATGGATGGAGTATATGATCCAAGAAGGATTATTATTCAAAGGAAGTTGATTGTACCAAAATTATAAATTAGGGACAATTTATTAAAGGAGAAACATAGTGGAGGATTGGTTGGAAATTTTTCCCATGATAAAACATATATGCAGTTGAGTTCTTCATATTATTGGCCAGGCATGAGGTCTTATGTACAACAATTCATCGATAGATGCCAAATTTTCCAATATTCTAAAGGAAAGCAACAAAACACTAGATTGTATCAACCATTTCCTATTCTAGACATGCCATGGGATGTTATAAGTATGGATTTTTTTCCGGTACTACCAAGAACCCAGAGGGGAAATGATTCGATATTTGTGGTGGTTGACATATTTTAAAAGATGGCACATTTTATACCATTTCACAAAAGTAGTGATGCTACCCATATAGAGAATCTGTCTTTCAAGAAAATTGTGAGATTCCATGGATTACTGAGGAGTATATTCCCAGACAGAGATACCAAATTTGTCAGACACTTATGGAAAGGCTGAGGTAGTGAATAAAATCTTATGGAATATACTAAGGAGTTTAGTAACTAAACATAACAGTCAATGGGATAAAAAAATTCCTCAAGCAAAGTTTGCATATAATGACTCACCAAACATGAGTACTTATAAGATTCCATTCCAGATAGTATATGGAATGCATCCAAGAGGAATTTTAGAATTTATATATTTGGTATGAAATGAATTTCAAAGTGTGGGAGTAGAGGAATGAAGAAGTTGCATGATCAAATCAAAATACAACTACAAGATAGGAGCCAAAGATAGAAGAGAAGAGTACATCAAAGAAGAAGAGAGATGAATTTTGTTATTGGATATCAAGTCTTGGTACATATGAAGAAGGAAATATTTCCAAGAGGAAAATATGATAATTTGAAGATGAAGAAGATATGACCTTGTAATATCCTCAAAAAATTTGCTACAAATTCTTATGAGATTGAGCTTCTTAAGGATATTGGAATTTCACCAATAGTTAATGTAGCAGACTTATACCCTTACAAGATGGATGATACAGAAGGGACATATGATCAAGAGGAGATTTAGTGGAAGTGACATATTCCCATAGCAAAGAAACCACTAATATAAAAGATCTTGGATCAAAAAATTGCAATGAAAACCAAGAGGAAATTTTACTATGAATATCTGGTTAAAGATAGTGGAGGAGCTCATGGACATGACTCACTGAATATTTTTGTCCAGAGGATTATGATGCAGGAGAATCACCATCATCATTCAATGAGGCGCAGCCGAAGATGACTCAGCATCGGGAGCAAAGCACTTAACTGGTTTGGATTCCAAGGAGGGTGTGTTACTTTTAATTTTTAAAATCCTTTCATTAAATATCCCATGAGATCTTGAAGCTAGATACATTGTATGCTCTCTAGGAAATTGTAATTTCTTTTAATTCCTGTACGATTGTACATATTTTGAGTGACGACTCATATCTTGATTGTGATTATTCATTTAATGAAATAAGTCTAGAGGTATGATGATTTAATTGTGATATGAAAGCACTAGAATAGTATGGAGGGAAGGATAAAGAAGAACCTTCATCTAAAAATGTATGTAATCTATTCCTAAAAGAGGCTACTAAGAAAATAGGTTGTTGCTAAAGAGAAGAGTTGTTGAAGGTTGTTGAATTCCTTGTAAATATTTGCTGAAGAAATATAGAAGAGGAGAATTGCTTCCAATTCCTAAGACTGTGTATATTTGAGTAATTGGGTAAATGTTTAAGTTATTTATCTTTGTGTTGTGTGTGTGTGAATTTAAATGGTTGGTTGAATGAATCCTTAGTGTTATTTTAAGTTTCAATTATTTCTCTTTTGAAATCTGGGTGCAAGGAGTGCACATTTCCCATGCAAGGAGTGTGGAGGAAAAACCATTTATTGGTATGAAATATTAGGAGCGACAGTGTAAGTTTACATAGAGTGAGCAGAAGGAGTGTGCCTAGACTCACATGAGTATAAAATATAAGAGGGAAGATCAGTGCAAAGAGTGCACATGGTTGACAATTTTTCAAGTGTTGATAAATCTCAGAGGAGAGATAAATCAAGGAGTGAGAAGGTGACTTCTTCAAGTCCCAAGTTCAGAGGAGAGAGTGAGCACAATGAGTGCATGAGATAATTTATTGAGTCCCAAGCTCGGGAGAGAAGTGCAAAGTGTGCACCAAGTTTTGAGTCTTTTAAGTGATAAATATCAAGAAGGATAGCAAGAGCAATTCCTTAAGAGGAAGAATCCCTTTTGTTTGGAGGGTGAGTGGAAGAGATCTGTTTGGAGTTAACAAAATATCTCACAGCCATTGGATCAATAAAAGGGACCATAGGTGTTAATTTTCCAAGTCCTTTGGACTTCACTTCTCTAATAGTTTTAAGATATTATCGTAAGTGAGGATAAATTATGGAAGACCAGAGTAGATCCTAATCGTTAGTTTTAGGTACACATGTCCACATATCGTCGATTATTTGGAGTTCGATAGTCTAGAATATTGTTGGTAAAATTTGGTTTGGTACAAAATTCCCCAAAGTCCTGAAGTCTGGAGTAAATCCTGATCGTCGGTTGTTGGGGACACATGGACCATACATTTTTTAGTGTTCAAAATTCATAAATTCAGGAGGAAGTGTTGGTTAAGGTCGAAAAAGTCCTGAAGCCCGAAGTCTGGAGTGAACATCGATTGTTGATCTGAGGAAAATTTCAACTGTTAGATATGTGGATCAGAGTTCAAAGATATTGTGTTTTTGAGAAGAGAAAAGTCCCAAATCCCGGAGTATTGAAGTTCCTTTGAGTCATATATCTTGGCAAGGAGTGTGCACCGTTGATCCTGGAACTCTCCAGGAGTTCTCCAGTTTGTCAATTTAGGAGAACTAGACTATTGTGTTGGTAAAAAATCTGAAGCCCAGATTTCCAGATATTTCCTTTTAGTTGAGTTATTTAAACATTTCATTGGAATCAGGTTATTTAATTATATAACCTTTTACATTTTCAAAATATTCAACAAAAATGAACTTCTCATTTTAGGCTATAGTGATTTCATTTTCTCATCAGGAATGTGTGATCCGGATTATTTTCGGCAAGAAATGAGAGGGGAGATATAATAAAGAAATGCACAAAGATATTGCAAATATTCAATAATATAATAGAAATGTATCAGAGATGAAACCATAAACACAGATATACAGTAATACATGATTTCTATTAATCAGAGAAATGTACAGAGACTGTAAAAATACAGAGTGAAAGACTCGCTAGAATGGTGGCAGCTTATCTCTGAGAAGAGATGTGACGGATACTTGCATTCGCAAGAAGATGATTACAATGAGGCTCTGAAGGCCCTTTTACACTAAATGGGAATGCCAAAATTCCTAGACATCCAAAAACCTAACCCTAGGAGATGAAGTGCCAAAAGTCATGTGGGCCCCGTTTGGGTAAGTTAGACATCAACTTCCCGAGGCCGTAACTTTTGCATACGATCTCTGTTTTAGGCGTATGATAGCTCATTGGAAAGGTATCATAGAGGAGATTAATTTTGGGGGATAAATAATTCTTTTTATTATAATTGAGAACCTTGATCTCAAAAAAAATTTGTTTAGGCCCTCAAAATGGCCCTGGAAATTAAAACCTGCTAAAAATAGTAAATTGCCAAAATTGCTAGAAAGTTGTTTTGGGCCAGTTGGAAAAGGTGGGTGGCCACCGATATCCACCTGGATCAGTCCTCCCTCCTTAGGAAGAAATGGTCTCCATTGCATTGAGTTCCCAGGGGAGAAGGAAAAACATTTGTTGAATATTCATCTTGGTGAGTTGCTTGTCTTGTTGGAGACGTCGCACTTCTCAGTTTGTGGAAGTCTATCAAGAACCTATTGAGGTTGAGGTTGTTCAAAAAGTAAAGATACTTGAGAGGAAGATGTTTGGAAGGAATCTTTGTGCTTTGCTGCAACCTTGTCGACCTACTTTTGTTTGATAGAAGGTGCTTGGGGCAAGGCTGTAGTGGTTGCAGTGTCCTTTTGTTCTCCTTTGGAACAGATTGTGAAGAAGCTAAATTTTGCAGTATGAGATACTACCTTGCGACACTTTTTAGGTTGAACAGTAGTCGGAACTACCTTTGGTATTTTATAGAGATGACCCCCCAAAGTAACAATGACACTATAGGGTCGAGACTCATAAACAACATGGCATCTCCACATATATGGTTGGCCCAAGAGCACATCACAGACATCGAGTGGGGAAACATCACATAATACCTCATCCTTGAAGGGTTGGATGCCATATGATCATTGACACTATTGGCTGACACGAAGATCTCATCCTTGGTGAAGCCACCCAATGTTGTATGGCTGCAGGTGTGGTGTTGTCGACAATCCCAACTGTTTGACGACCTCTACTGAGATGAGGTTCTTCTGGCTTCCACTATCAACAATAAAATTCAGCAAAGTCCCCTTCACCCACATCTGTGAATGAAAAAGGTGCTCCCCTTCTTCAAGATCGGTTGGTTCTTCTGGTTGAATTGCTATGGTCACGACAATAGCAATGGGGTCTACGTCGATGATCTGTCTTTTACCATTATTTTCAGAATCAGATTATGAATCAAGGTTTGGATCCTTGTCTTTGATCTTGGCCACCAATGACTGTTTTGAGCGACATTCATCGGTGTTGTGCCAAGGGATTTTGTGGAACTCGCACCATTTTCTGGTGTCTTTATTTATCTTCTCGTGACCCTTCTTTTCCTGTGTCTTGCACTGGTTTTCAGGAGACTGTTTATTTAGGCCGTCTTTGTCATACTTTGGTTGTTGTGGATTTGCAGACCCGAATTCCCATTTGTTCTGGTGCTTAAATTTCTGCTCAATTTTAACAGCATATCGATAAGCAGCATCGAGTGATGAGATGTCCAGAAAATCCATTTCAGTTTGGATGTATCTTTGTAGAGCCCCATGGTATTTCAGAACCAAATGCACTCGGAGTCTTTGATACCCATATTGGTGCGCAAGGTATGGAAGGTATTGGTGAACTCCGAAACTACTTGTCCCCTCTCTTGCCGCAGTGTGGTCCATGTCATGTACTGGTCCTCATAGTTGCCAACAGGGTAATATTGTTCTTTTACTGCATCCACGAAAAAATCCCAGGTGGTATCAGCCCCATATATTCCAGACTCCTCTCTGGAACTTTGCTCCCAGTAAGTTTCCCACGAATTTTTGACATGAGGGAGAGCTTTGAGGAGTGCAAAGGTGATATTTTCTTTGTTAGAAAAAATTGTGAATAGAGAAATAACCTTCTAGCAGAGTTAACCATTTTTCTAGGGCTTCTGCATCTATTTTTCCTTCAAATATAGGAATATCAAAATTAACTTGTACCTTGAAAGGTGAGGTGCCTCCAAATTGGCTGCTTGATGAAGATGTTCTTGATGCTATCGACAGGCATTGAAGGATGTGGGCAAAATTCTCCATCATTTTGTCCCTCTATCATGTGATAGCTTGCTCAAGCAACAGATTTATAGGATTGTCTTCTCCATCATTTTTATTTGCTTCCACCATTAAGGGTTTCTTGGGTATGCGAGAGCGATTGTCTTCAAGAGAGAAAAGCTTGAGACACAACTTGCTATACTTGGACCTCGTCGGGGACATGCACTGAAAAAATGATCAAGAGCAGCATGCTCTGATACCACTGATCCATATTTTATGAGCAGAATGAAATAAATACAGATTATTAACAGGTTCTTAACACAAAATAACAGAGATATGGTAAAACTGGTTTTCTATTCAATAACGAAATAAGCTGAAATTGTAAAATGCAGCGGAAACAAGCTTGTTGGAATGGTGGCAGATTATCTCTGAGAAGAGATGTGATGGCAGTGTGCATTCGTAAGAATATGATTACAATGAGGCTCTGAAGGAACTTTTACACTAAATGGGAATGCCAAAATTCCTAGACATCCAAAAACCTAACCCTAGGAGATGAAGCGCCAAAAGTCATGTGGGCCCCGTTTGGGTAAGTTAGTACATCAACATCTCGAGGTCGTAACGTTTGCATACAATCTCCGTTTTAGGCGTATGATAGCTCATTGGAAATGTATCATCTAGGAGATTCATTTTGGGAGCTCAATCATGCCTTTAGCTATCATTGAGAACCTTGGTCTCGAAAAACCTTCATTTAGGCCCTCAAAATGGCCCCGGAAGGTAAAACTTGCTAAAAATAGTAAATTGCCAAAATTGCCAGAAAGTTGTTTTGAGCCAGTTGGAAAAGGTGGGTGGCCACTAATATCTACCTGGATCAATGTGAGACCATGCTTCACTACCAAACACATGGAATTGGATTGCATTTAGTTTAATTTTACTCCATGCTTCTTCCAATATTATATTTTTTAAATCCATTATGGGAGTGTGATTGATTGTATAATTGGCACAGCTAATGGCTTCTACCCAAAAATGAATACTTAATCTCTTTGATTGGATCGTACCACTTTCTATTTCCTTTAAAGTGTGATTATTTCTCTCAGCAATAATTCTTTCCTATGGTGTATATGGAACAATATGGTGCATATGATTTCCCTATGTAGTAAAGTAGGTTATAATTTCTTTGTTAACATATTCACCTTTATTATTTTTTCTTAAATTCTAGGGTTCATGTCTAGATTATTTTTCTACAACTTCCTTGTAGGCCAAAAACATCTCAAAAACATCAATCTTAAGTTTTAAGTAATAAACCCAAGTGCATATACAAAATTCATCAATAAAAGTTAAATCATTGAACCAAGAGAAATATGGAGAAGGAAGTAGACCACACAAATCACTATGAACAAGCTGCAAGGGGGTTAAGGTGTGCAAAGAGACACATTTATAAAAACATTTCTAATGCTATTTTCCAAGAACATAACTAGCAAAAAAAAAATTCACAAGAAATGAGAGGAATACAAATAACCATATTTTGATTACATAGCTATTGCAATGAGTGATAGTTGAGATTACCAAATCATCAATGCAAACATTTTCTCAAGTAATCACGATGAGAAATAAAAACTCATGGAAAAAATAATGACCCAAAGTTGCTAAATCTGTACAACCTAAAAATATCATCAACAATTCCAATTTCTAGGATAGGCTTAAGATCTTTTAAATCCTTGATCACAAATTGGTGAGGTCAAGACTATTATTTTACCTTCAACTAAATGATTCATTTGATATATTGATAGAATATTTCAAGAGATACTTGGGACACATAATACACCATTCAAATGATGATCATCTAGCTGAATTGTTCTAGACCCTACACCACTAAGATCTCTATCATCACCAACAAATATTTTTTGGTGGTATATTCATTAAGAGAAAAAAACATTTTATCCTTATCCATATGATAATATTATATAGAATCAATAAGCCACTCTTTTGAAGAAGTACTAGATGTTGTATTGAAGGAAAAAACAAAAGCAAAAAGTGTGTGTCCATGAGAAGAAGAATAATAAAGATTGGTGTTCTACTTCTTCGTTGTTGCTTCTAAGGCCTCCAAATTTTTAGGACACTTAGACTCTAGATGAACAATATATCACTGACAAAAAATGCAATGTCTCTTAGTATTCTTACTTTTTTAATTTGTTCATTTGTCACCATTGGGAGTAGGAGGTGGCTAAGATGGTTTGGGACCCTTGTTTTCCTTATTATTGTGAGAATGTTGCCTCTTTATTTGATTGGATTTACCCTTTTGTTAGGACATTAAAGCTATTTTATATGTACTTGTAGTGCTACTCACTCCAAGATGAAAGAGATAATATTTCTCTCTAATAAAAGAGTCACAAAAAGATTCAAGAGATGGTGTTGTGTAAGCAACAACTACAACTTCTCAAGTGGAGAGACAGTAGATACAAAACTAAAATGTGAACTACCAAGATTAGTAAGAATAACATAAATAAATTGGTCATCTTTATTTTCTATTTTATAGTCTTCAAGTAAAAGTTAGAGTGTTTTGAACTTAGATAGATAATCTTTAATGGAAGAGAACTTATTAGGATTTAAAGAAATCAATTGGCTTTCAATCTAGTGGGATTGCATCTCGTTGTGTTTACCGAGTATAGTTTCCATATTTTTCCAAGTATCATCTGATTTGTCAACTCCTTGAAGGTCAAACTACAAATTAATAGAGATGAGAATTCTAATTAATCTATCTTCTTAATAAGTTTTATAATCTCATTTGACTTTATTTGAAGCATCAATAGGGGTAGTTTATTTTCCAAGGTAATATGGTAAAGTCCTTTACTTAGTAGTAAATTCTCCATCCAATATTTCCATGAGAAGTAGTTTGAAATAGTAAACAAAGTATCACTTGGACTAGACATATGAAAATATGCAGGTAATATGGATTCAAATGCATACACTGACTGTCTAGAGGAAATCTATAGAAAAAATAGGAAGTTTAGAAAACAAATAACACCGGAAACAAACATTGGATTTCAAATTTATGACCTTATTAAGCAAGGCCGAAAATATAACCAAAGTGTCATCCAATAGGTAGAGGTTGGATTACATGATGATGGGTGCACAACGAAGTCATTGAGTAAAAAAAACCTCCCCCTTCCTTTTCTAACTTTGCATATAAAATCACTTTTACAAATAAGTTATTTTTGATGGGTGCACAACAAAGTCATTGAGTAAAAAAAACCTCCCCCTTCCTTTTCTAACTTTGCATATAAAATCACTTTTACAAATAAGTTATTTTCTTTTACATTAAAATGACCCAGCTTTTATAAAAAATAAGTGACAATTTTTTTTACAACAAACTCACTTTATAAAATAAAGTTTCATGAAAAATGTAACTTAATAAAAAATAACAATAAAGTTATTTTATAGTGCTTCACTTTTATAATTTAAGTGAAATGCACTTTTACAATAAATTTATGTGATAAATTAAAGTTACATCAACTTTTTAAAAAAGTAACTTAAATGGTGGCCAAGACTTGAACTCAATACCTTCTATTTAATAAAGTAACTTTCAACCAAGTGAGTCACTGAACAATATAACAAATTTATAAAGGGTATGGGGACTTTTTTAATCGCTTTTCCCCAAAGTCAATGTGATTTCCCTAAAACCCCTGATGAAAATTCTAACGAATTTTTTTTGGAACTTAATAAGATTAGGGTTAGATATTATTTATCCTAGTTGGAAACTGCAAGTTTTATCTCTCACGATTTTTGAGATCACACAAAGTGTAGAGAAATGAGTATATGCAACAAATAAAACACTTGTTTCTATTTCTAGTTTGCTGAGATCGCACAAGGCACAAGGCAAAGAGCATTGCATACATAGATCGAAAATGGTAGAAAAATAGGAATACAAATAGAAAAAATAAATATTAACACAAGATATAAAAAATAAAATAAAAATCATAATGATAATCCTATACCTTAGATATAATAAAAAAAAGTGGGTTGTAACTTGGGTAAATAGAAATATTTTGGGCAAAAAACATGCTTCCAACTGAAATAAATGATCTAGATGCAATGAAAGATCTCTCTTAGCCTAGAAATGCACAAAAATAGTATAATATAAAATATTTTGATGCATGTAGCGACACGAGTTTTTGATTTCGACTAACAATAGGAGTGGGTCTTCAAAATCTCTAGTAAATGTTCTATAAATATGGTATTTCCACATATGTCAAACACTAGAAGAAACTGCCCCATATATTGATCAAAGATCAATAGTTTAGTGTATTGCATGGTTAAAACCCTCAAATAGGGAATTATTCCATGGCCCCATCCAACTTGGCCACTTTTGACGATATATTAATGAAAAAGGGAAAAAAATACATGATTTTCTCATAATCAATAATCAACAAATGACCATCCTGCGGTTTTTAAACAAATATCATAGGACTAATCAAGGTGTCAACCGACATATATACTTATCATTATATTTTTCATCCATCTTATTTCTTTTATAGTAGAAAAATTGGGGAATAATCTTGCAAGGTCATTTTAATGGCATGTCCAAGTTTGGAAAAATGGGGTTTTGAACCCTCTAGATCCACTGAGAACTCAAAATGGAATTTGGAGGTTGAAAATTTCTTGATAGTATATAGGACCCTATTATGTTATTATACACATTGATATCTTCCAATTAAGCAAAACACATCAATTGGAGCTCGTAATAAAATTTATGCTCCTAGAAGTTGACCTACCATGTTTACCAATTCATGGTACAACAAGAGGATGCCATGTAAAATCTCATTACTCATGCATATGGAGATAGATACATGGAATTTAAAAAATATCTCTATAAGGTCCAAAAATTATAATAATTGGTGGTCGAGGAATTCAATTCTACCCCCTAGATGGATATCGATTTATGTTAAATACCAAGCCACTAGCAGGAGAGGGGTTCCATTTTTTTCATTGTATCTTGTTATGTAGCAAAGAGAAACAATTGAGAGTGGTATTCTGTGAGAACAATAAAGGAGGAGAGATTCTGTACCAACCATACATGTACCATAGGGTGAAATCTAACCCACAAAGAGAGTTCCTTTGTATTATCTGCTCTGAGGAAAAGACAAGAGAGAGATCTCACCTCTAGTTGGTTTTTCCTGTATTATGCTCTAGGTTATATATTTTTTCATTTATGGATCATGTGTGTGTCTATTTTATTTATGTTCTATATTTTTTATATTTGAACTATTTCTGATTACTTTAATTAGAAAATCAGTAATCAAAGAGTTTGAGATATAAAGGAAATTAACCTTCATAGTAACGATCTATTGTGATGAACTATCTAGTGGAATATCCATGCAGTTTACAAATCACTTGTATCAAAACAAGGTTTTATTAGGGTATTTTTGGAAAGTTTCAAAGATCTAAGAATCAACTTAAGAATAAAGTCACAAAACCTTAGCCATGGTCGATGAGCGCCCATTCATAACAACCATCAAGATCTAGCAAAGGAGAGATTTTCAGGGCAGAGAAAATTTTTGACATATCTCACAATAGGTCCCTCCTCATGGTGGCTATAACGATACATTTCAAACCAATGAGGGATGCAATCTCCGACTGATCATATTAGAAGGGAAATTAGGAGATAATGAAGACCCATAAAAGGATTTTAGGAAAGACCACCCCGGTTCGAGTGTTGTTAACCTTCAAAATATTTATTCAATATGGAAGAGAAGTGGACATAAATCCATACCAAGGTGATATCGAAGCATTAAAACCAAATCATCGGTTGCAACAAGTAGAATCTCATTTAAATGTTCACCTTAAAAATTAAGAACAAAATATATCATTTCCTAGACTAAAGTTAGGGGGTGATGATTTAACCTGGTGGAAAATACATATAGAAACACTTAGGAGGGAGGGTGATCTTCCATTAACTATGTGGGAGAAATTCAAAACCCTCACTAGGTCCCAATTCTACCCTATTGAGTATGTGTAGAGGAATAGATCCCATGAAAATACTCTGCTAGAAGAAATGGAAGAGTGTATAAGAGTACACCAATGAGTTCAGAAACATGGCTACTCAAGTGTTGTGGCCTCTCCCAAGAGACCATATATACTCCTCAAGTATTTCGAGTGTCTACATAGCCATATAATAAAGAAAGTGATGATTTCTGCCAAGAAAAATGGACAAGGCATGTGTTTAGGCATAGTATTTGGAAAACATTGACCATAAGAAAGGTCATTCAAGTGATTCCAAGTAGAAAGAGAACCAAGAAGTTTCCAAGGAGTGAAAGAAGAAGTGGTGGGGAAAAGGATAAGAAGGTGACATCCATTTCACATTAGTGCAAGGATCCTAATAACCATTGTAACCATTGCAATAATGATGGTCACATTGAAAAAAAGTGTTGGAAACTAAGCACTGAGTTAAACCCAAAGAACCGCAAGAAGGATGAAAACAAAAGAATCTTCTATCCATAGATTCGAACAATAAGGTTGAAATCAAATCCAATGCGGATGACAATATTGTTTGCACATTAGTGCAAAAGTAAGTGAATATTAGGACTATAATGTTCCCCAAATTTACCAAATAAATTTCTTGTTTTTCTTAGGGACATTAAATCTCTTTCTTCAAACAACTTATCTCTTAAGCATAAGTAGGTGGTTGTCATCACTATTAACTTTTCAAGGTTTATGTTAACCACCATTGACACAATGAACTACAATTATAACATATTTTATCTCTAAGTTATCTCCTACTGCACTGTAATCATATACCTTAAATCCAATAAGGGTAACTTCGCTATACCCAACCTCTTAGATTACCAACATATCTAAAATAAGCATAAAGTTTGGGGTAAATCCTTTAATTTCAACATTATGATCAAGCACATATATCTATATCTATCTAACTCCATTCCACCTTCCTGAGTTTCAAATCTCAACTCCAATATCCTCTGTGTAACAATATCTTGTAGTGGAATATCTATTGCCACTTGTCCCCTTAAATCTACAACCAATATCTCCTCCGCGGGATTCACCTCCGATATCAAATTCAAGTCCCTTTTCCTTCCTCCTTAAAATGCGGAATCTTGCCAAGGTGTCCTCTTAAATCAGATGGCCTATAATTAATTTGGGTCCTTTCCTAGAGTCCACATATCTTCACCATGTCTCCTATTTAGATTTGTTGGCTCAAATTCACTTTAGCTGATCTGAAGGCTCATATCTGTTGTAGCTCTCCAGACTTCTGAGATCTAAAATATCAAACCTTTTCCCTCGTTGACTGTATCTCCCCAGAAGTTCTAGATTTTAAGTAAATTCATGTGTCCCTCCTCCTTCACATCGAATTTTAATCTCATAATTTCCGGACTCTAGATAATGCATTTCTCAAACTAAACTCCATTGTAACTTTTTTTCGAGCTCGAGATCTCAGGACAAGTGTCCCCACATCAATGGTTCTTAGTTTCTGGGCTTCCTGGGGCTTCGGTTGTTTCAACACCTCAACCTTTGCCTCCTTCTAGATCTCTCGACCAAGGATTACATCCTCATTGATCCAATCCAAGATTCACTACCATGAATCGTGAGATTTCAAAACTTGTGACTTCTAAGTTAACACTTCCTCCACATTCTCAACTTAAAATGTTTATATTTCGGAGTGCCCAAATTTGATGACTCATGGTCCTCTGTATCTAACAGTCCAGATATCCCGTTCGCGTATTGGGACTTCGCTTTTTGTGAAGTTGTATGGTCTCTCACTTCTCTTCTCCCAATCCTCGATATCCCAAAATTCTCCCCTGACAATCCATGGTCCAGATCTCTCCTCGATACGACGACTCAGATCAAATCATGAAATCAAGTTAGTTTCCATAAATCTTGTCTTTGGTTTTCTGAGTTATGAACTCCCCATAAGACTAAATCTATGACCCACGATCTTCCTCCAATCAATGGCTTAGATCAAATCGTGAACTCAAGTTTCAAGATTTTCTAGAACTCTTGTCTTTTGTTGTCTGAAAGGTAAACTCTATAAGACTAGATCTACCTACTTCAATGCATGTTCCTCTGATCAAGGGCTGCGATCAAGTCACAAAATTGGATCTAGTGACAGAATAACTCAAATCAAATTGACATTAATGTTAAAGTTATTATTAAGGGATGAGTTTCATTCGGTAAATTGTTCTATCTTCAATTTTTAACTTTTTTTTGAACTCCATCTTATCACAAATTACATTTCTTAATTTCTTTGCAGGACTTTAACCTTCATAGTCTCCTGATCCAGGATAGCTGCCTTATGAAAAGTGCAAATTTCTGTTCCAACTTACTAATAAACATTAATCCAAATTGAAAATGATATGGATCTACCCTAGCACATTATTATCGTGGTAGTTTTTATACCAGTCTCCTATAAACAACTAGTTAAATTTATCTTCAATCATTAAATAAAAGGATAGAGGGGAAACCCCTACTAGAGATGATTTCCCTAACTAATATTTATGATCACAAGTGTTATGTAGAGTTTGAAGACTCATTTAAATATTGAACCGACTCTGCAATAGGTAATAGGTTTATGTAGTTAAATCCCTGGACATTTGCTCATGATATTATCAACAGAAGAAAATTGTAACCTTTTACTATATTTAATATAGTTAGCTTAAAAGGAAACTACTTGTAATAGTCGAGAAATATCTTTCTAACTAATAGATGTTCAGGTAGTTTGGAAAATCCATATAGTAACAAATAATAATACACACACACACACACACACACACACACAATATTATATTTCAATTCTAATATTCACTCAAAAAATTCGTTTGGTAATTGTACAATTTAAAAATTCCTTAATATCAACTATATATCGATCCAATAATTACTTTTTTATTGTAGACCATATATTATATCATAGGGATAGGAAAATTTCACACTTTCGTCAACAGTAATACACAACATTTTTCTTATCTCTACTCAAGAAACTTCCATACTTTTATCAAGAGTTAGCACATACAACAATCTTTCATGGCTCTACTCAATGCATAAATTCAACGATAGAATCTTATTCAATAATTCATTTCCTTCTAACCAACAAGTGGATGTATTCTATCACTTATTCATCAATAGAATATTTAAACAAAGCTAAGTAAATGCATTCTACCACCATTAAACATCAACATTCAACTAGGGAAGAGTGAAGAACATATACCAACAAATCACTGGGACAAATGGAAACCAAGTTCCACAAGTCCATAGAACGTAACAACCAATTCCATTTGTTCCATTCACCCCTATCATGACCATGAATCCATGAGGGGTGAACCCCAAACTCCTTCCTTCTATAGTCCCATTCTTTAGATGGTGGCCTCTCATCATTTCACACTTAGAAGTAGTGGCTCAGAATAACAAGTGACGTCCCTTCCTTCTCGATCCAAAGTTCTCCACCCCACACTTAGAATTATTGTTCGTATCACAGTCCAGATTTTCCTCAACATACAGGTAGTGATCCCCATTCCTCCTATATGTTGTATATGAAAAAGCATCTTGTGCCAGTCTTTTCCCTCTTGGGAATTTTCGTGATCTCTTTACAACCGATTTTCAGCTTGCTACCAATGGCCACCTTTGATTTTCCACTTGTAAAATTCATTCCTAAGGTAGTTCTAAGCATGTTCCCTCTCATGGAGTCATGGTCACCTAATTTCAACCCCGGTCGGTCCACTCCTCTCAAAATAAATATAAAAAAATTGTTTATTTCATAAGTGTCATAGTCAAAGAGTTGGTTGGTAAAATAAAATACTTTCCCAATAGTCATAATA
The DNA here is from genome assembly GCA_010110895.2 of Picea sitchensis. NCBI lineage: Eukaryota > Viridiplantae > Streptophyta > Pinopsida > Pinales > Pinaceae > Picea > Picea sitchensis. Next base: position 68,303 of record SNQJ01S0083149.1, read on the forward strand.
ATAAATTACAATCAACTAAATTCCAAATTGAAATTACCATAAACGGCAATAATTTCCAACTTCAAATTTACTAAAAATGGAAATAAATTCCTAAGTATTTTCGTGACTTCAATAATAATTTATTTTGGGGATATTACATCCTTCCACAAAACCCACCTTCACTGTTCATTCCTTTATCAAAATGGTTGGATGTAAGATTTTGCAACCTTCCACCCCAAGTAGCCTCCTGGACTAAAGTGGCTTGCATTACACTTTTTACCCTGGGACTCCACTTTGTATCCCCAGAGGCAATTAATTATCTCCCGCCCGTAACTCACTGTCTCACCGCATCTGTTCCAATCGATCATGTGAGTAGGATCATGAACATAATTTTTATCAAAGAAACATGAAATACATTATTAATTTTCAGATTTGCAGGAAGTTAAAGTTGGTATGCCACTGGTCCAATTAGAGCTAAGATCTCAAAGTGCCACAAAACCTAGGCACTGACTTGGAATAGTTTCCTATCTTTATTGATCTTCTTTCGGCTTTGAATTTTAAATAAACGTGGTCTCCAACTTGAAATTATCGGCGTCTTCTTTTTAGGTCCGCATAAATTTTATTTATGTCATGTGCCTCCTTTAGATTTTGTTGTACTTTTATTACCGTATTCTCCATTTCTAGAGTACTTGAACCCCACCATGAAAGTGTGTGCGCTTCAACTGGGTTATCCCAGGCAATTGGAGTTGTACACTTTCTACCATACAAGACTAAGGGGCTCATCTTAATGATGTTTGTAACCATTATTGTATGCAAATTCTAGCAAGTGTAGGTAGTCTTACCACTTACTTGGCTTTGTCCTTATGTACATTCATAATATATCTTCCAAAATTTGGTTTGTTGATTCAACAAATTTGTATCCTCAGGTATGGTAGCTTGTGTTGAAATTAAAGTTAGTATTCAACCCTAAAACAATTCTTTCCAAAACGTGGATGTAAATTTTACGCCTTTATTTCAAATCACCATTTTAGGAATAAATTCAGCCTAAAAAAATCTCTATTTCCATGAATATTTCAGCTGCATACAATTGATTTATACATAGGTTTTATAGGAATAAAGTGTGCATACTTTCTAAGCTTATCAATTACTACCATAATTGAATCATTCTATTTTTTGAGTTCTAGGTAAACCTGTGATAAAATCCAATGACATAATCTCTCACTTCCATTCTGATATAGGTAGAGGCTTCCAACAAGGTGGTTGGGTGGTGGTTTTCAACCTTCACATGTTGACAATATTGCACTTAGACAAGTATTATGGGATGTCTCGCCTTCATATTAGGCCAATAAAATAACTCTTAGTGCTTTTACCATTTTCTGCATCCTGATGACTAGAATATGGTTTCTTGTGTACTCCGTAAAAATTATTAGCTTTAATTCAACAAAATATGGTATATATAATCTGTTTTTGAATCTTAGTAGACCATTTCTGTCCAATGTCAGATATGTTTTGTCTAAATTTTTGCATTATTTTGTAAATCTACCACTATTTTAATGTAATTTTCATCATTATTACTTGCAATCTTTATCCTTTGCTCAATGTCACTTTCAACCTTGCTAATTCTTATCTCAAATAGCCCATGAATTCTTCTACTTAAAGCATCTACCACTTTCTTCTTACCTTTGATGTGTTTTACCCTAATTCAATTGCTCAAGAAGGCCAACCATCTTGTTTGCCTCCTCGCATATGTCCGTTGACAAAACAAAAATTTCACACCACTATTATCGGGCCAACAAATATAAAAATCTATTATATAGTGTTGCTACATCTTTAAAGCATGATGACAACCTAATTTAAGGCATGAGTGATGTTTTGTTCTGTGTTTTAGTTTTGGGACTCGTGAATAAATAACGCTCCTCTTTGAGTTAGGACACAAAATTAAAAATTTTGTTCTTTCATCCACACATAATTGAAGTCTTTATCCGTGTCTTCTACCCTTAAAATTGGTGCAATTTACATTATTCCTTTAACTTATTAAAAAATGTTCAACATTTTTGTGGACCAACTAAACTCGTTCCCTTTATTTTGTAATTATGTGATAGGGTATGCAATCTTTGAGAATCCTTCTATAAATCTGTAGTAATACCCAGTGATTCCCATGAATGAACGGATGTCCACTACATCTGGGATAGCTATCCATGCTGATGGTTTCCATCTTCCTCGGTCGAATGAAAGTTGATCTGAAAATTGAACGCTTAACCGGAAGAGTGATCCGGTCCTGTTGTTCAATAACCCAAGTCATTGGGATGAATCATGACAAGTTTAGCGGCTCTGTTATCCGATCTAAGTCCTAGGAAAACAAATGAAAACTAAGCACTAAGGAACCAATCTAAATGAAAACAATAATTAAAGAAAACTAAATAATGAATCTAAAACAAATATATAGTCTATTACCTAAATTATACATCAATGATTCTATAAATTAAATGTTCAATTATCAACAGAATCAAGTCCAATTACAAATATACAATATTTACAGATTATAGATTTAAATGAAAACCTGCAAAAGTCATTTGTAATCTGTCCTAAGATAGCGAAACTATTGTTTTTTGTTTTTTATAATTTTATGAGAAAGAAATTAAATAAAACTATCTAAGCTAAGAAACTAAAATAATAACTCGAACTACAAATCTGAACTATACATATATCCATCTAAACTACTTATATTATACTAACAAATTAACTATCAAATAGCAAATAACAAACTGACCTGAAGTAACTCTTTAGGTTTGTCCTGTGTACAATAGTTGATTCAATTGTTCGGTGGGAGGAAACCCACACCAGATTCTCCACGAGCTTCTCATAAACAAGAAGCAGTTGTGCTCTTCTTATATAAATGACAGGACAAACAAGATATAAAAAATTACAACAATTTTTATGATTTACAAACCATCACAATTAGATAAATCTGTGTGCAACAATTTGTGCAAAACAATTCAATTAGTGAAAAAGATAAACCATTCATTAAATTGAAATAAAGTGATTGATGTATTTTTAAATACGAGAGATCCGATATGGACAACATATAAATCAAATCACATCAACATGCAATGAATCATGATAGCTAAAGTAGTCGATAATTAATTGCAAACTGATATGCAGAAAACTTGAAATAAAAGTTTGATATATTGAAAGTGAAAGCTATTACAAGACATCAACTTTCATCTCAGTATGAATCATAAATCCATAGTCTGGTTCTCTCCACAATGATCCTAATTTTACAAAAAATAACAAGTATTTAAAGACTTCCCACAGGGTAAAACATCCCTGTGGGAACAATTTATGAAAAATCTGGGGATAATATCCCAAGTCTCTATTTCTGACTCAAGCTAACAACTTAAAACAAAAATTACATCACAAAAGTATCTCCTAAACTACTACATCATGCCCAATTGATCATTGTAATTCATATGCACTTGAAAGAGGACAAGAATAGACAAGATTAGAGGATATTTTATTGATAAAATTGACAAAAATCTAATTTTTAAGACTAGCTACAGAATCTTGTGATTATGTAGCTGGTCTAATTTGAGCACAGAATCCTTTTAAAACCAATTCAAATCTTAAATAATTATATTCAAACTATTAAACAAATATTTAATTGCTAATTGGAAACCAAACAAATCATTCAAATCAAAACTTCTATGCTAATTTGAAGCAAACGAAATCGTGGTCAACCGAAAGATACATGCATCCTGTTCAACATTTGTTATCACCAATTCGGGGTAAACAGAATTGCTTAGATAATTCGAAAGCAATGAAATCATTTTCATGAACCTATTTCAATCGACACAAACTGTAACCGGTTAAACAAATCATTCATGCAATAGTTTATGTTGCCTCAACCATAAACAAAATCGTTTTTCGAATCCAAATGAAATTAACAAGATTGTTTAAATCCAAACTAACTTTGAATCCATCGTATTATGCAACCGAATATGCTAATCGAGGCACGTATCATTATTCATGAATCAAATCAAACATGAACGAATTGAATCGATTTAAGATTGACACAATCGTTATGCAAAATCAAAACATAGCCGTGTCCGAATTTAGCAAACAAATCTTGTGTGAAGGTGGAATACAATCATAATCTAAAATGAAAATATTGATTCAATCCAAAAAAGAATCGTTCCTAGTAAATCGAAGTCAACAGGATTGTTTAGAAACAAACAAAACTTAATAGAAATCAAACCCAATTGACTAACCATACAAAATCATTTCAAAAAACAATCCAAACAAAATCGAAAACAAATCAATCATTTAGACTAAACTGAGAATATTAACTAAATCATAGATGTGTCTGAGTTTAGCAAACAAATTTCCCATTCATGATTCATAATGAAATTATTTTGGTAAAACGAAAGTAACAGAATCATTTTGAATCAAAGCGAACAGAGCTATTGAAAGCAAATCCAATCAATTATATCAATCCAAACCAACTCATAAAATGAAATTAATATTGAAATTCATACCTGAGCAGTAAGAAAAGGCTTCGATCATGATAACTTGAAATTGATGAAGGTCGTTGTTGCTTCGACGTTTCTGAAGATAATTGAACCGGTGGTTTTGTGTTTCTTCTCATCGGCTCGTAGCCTGTCGTTCTCCTTTGCCAACACTGTCACCTGTTCTTCTAATGATTTCAACTTTGATTGCAATAGGGGAATGTCAGTGTAATAATTCTCTAGCCAAGCATTACATTGTGTACATGACAATTGATCAAGCTTTGGTATCACAGGTGAGGGTTTGTTCAAATTACCAGGGGTTTCCTTGTGTAGCTTGATTCCCGGGTAGTTAGGATCATTTTTCAGGCACGGGGGTAAGTTAGAGACATAGTCATAGGGTTTCTTAGAGCATAGGCCATGGGAATAAGGGTACTCCTCAGCAAGGAAACACTCAATATTGGAGTCTGAGTCCTCGCTCAACACTATTGGCTTCTGGTCAATGTTTGGCTTGGGTTTGTTCCTAGCGTATCTCAATATCAATCAGGCATTTTTCTTTCCCCTACTGTTGACAATAGTATCATTCTTACCTTTCTTCCTCACAAGCTTCTTAATGGCCTCAGGCTTGTCTTTAGTACATGGGTTGGCTATGGCATCAGGTAGATCTATGCCAGGGCAATCCGAGGGTTTGGCAGGGGGTAGAAGGATATGAAATGGCATGGTTGGCCCAACCAAAGTTTCTGTAACCACAACCTTATCGATTTGAGCAGACACAGGATTGGCAAAGCCATTCCTTGATGGGAAGGCTTGCCAATTATCGCCATGAAGGCTTAAATGGTGGATGATGATGAGTTTAATCAAGCCATGATGAAAAAGGATGCTATCATCCTTCTCTCGCTTGAATATTTTAGACATATTGTAAAGACTACGCAAGAAATAATGCAGCATATTCAAAGGGTAGCATATGAAATTCATCAATAACCAGAGGTGATACAAAAAAAACCAAGCCATACTGACCTTCACAGGTCACAAATTGTTTCACAATTACCAAAAGATTGTGCCACCTGGGTTTGAGGGTATTGATGGGCATACCTTTATCACAAGAAACATTCTTTCTTGATATGAATAGTAACGGCCATGGCACCTCATCTACTGTAGAATTTTTAAACCATTTTTGACCTGTAGCCGACAATCCTGTAGCCGAACTTAAGAATTCCTCATTGAGCTTGAGTTGTATGTCTCCGACTTTAGCCCTGCACCCGTCGAAGGTGAGGGAGAATTTTTGGGCAACCAAAAGATTGAAACCCTCGAATCTCTGTATAAACACCAGCCAACCACTATTTTCTAAATCCTTACGGGCATTATCGAATAGTAACAGAGTTTGGCTACCGTTTAGCTCTATGCGCACCATCGGTGCCATAGACAAGAGCACACGGTGAGCATGGTAGATGGGAAAGGGTTCAAACAGAGTATACGCAGGGTCGATACCTCATGGGCTTACCCGAAAACAACAGAGTTAACCCGGGATAGGGGAAAATCATTAATGATTGGATGTGCAAAGGTGGTGGAGCTAGCTCAGCCCATGCAAAACAGTCATTTCCCACAGTACAACCGACGACGCATATAACGATTCAAATCACTATTGCATATGTTAAAAACCATCCCATTCAAACAATCAATGAAATCTATGGTAAGTGGGCCAAACATTTGCGCGAGAAATAGTTTTAGCATAGTTTTAAAACCAAAATAATGATTTGAAATCAACACCAAGGGTTTGATCATGTCAAATATGTATGAAATGATTTATACCAAGGGTCTAACCACAACGTCAATTTTTTTTCATGAAACCAATGTGTCAAAGAGATCGATGAAAGAATATGGACATGAAACCACCAATGCATCAAAAACTTGATCATAGGAGTATCATCACAGTCTTGTAAAAATGAAGTCATATTAACAATTAAAGAATACCAAATGAGTAAAGATCTTGGAGTCTTGCCAACTGTGCGACTAAAATTAAATTGGAAACGTAATGAACACATAGACAAGAGTAACCAAAAAAAATCCAGTGACGATTTTAATGTGACTTTGAAAACAAAGTTTTCACACTTGCAGTCGTGAAAAGGAGAACAAAGGTAAGTCTGTGAACGCACGAAATAATAGTGTCGTTTTATTGCAAATATT
>SNQJ01S0083150.1:0-12650 GCA_010110895.2 Picea sitchensis
GCCCCCCAAAAAAATGAAATAAAATGCATAAAATAAAAATTGAAATGCAAGAGGAGTGAATTTGTACTTACTTGGTCCAATCGGAAGTTCGTTTCGTCCATCGAAGCTCCCGAAATCAACACTTTTATCAAAGGGGTGATTTTGGCTCTAGAGTCAATTTCCCAAATCAGCAATGGTGATAATGAGCTACCAGCTTCTATTTATAGACTTGTTGGCCCCTTTTTGTCATTTTTTGGACCCCCTTGTCATTTTTTCTAAACTAAAAATCATTTAGTATGGTTCAGGAGTTTCTTTGGGAAGGTTACGATAGAGGTCACTTCGGGTATCGGGAATCTTTTGGGACATTTGGGTCAATTTTGAAGGTCCTTTGGTAAAAATATCATTTTTTCAACTTGAGCATTTAAGTTAGGATTCCACCTCCACTTTTTGTATCTCGTTGTCTTTATCACTTTGCCATAGGATTGAACCCACTGAGTTGCGAAACGAAACCATCTTTGTTGCTTTAGAAGTGTCGTAATGTCATGGTAGAGCCTTCCCCTTCATGGATGCCCTAGCTAGATCCTGCTTGCATTTTCGGCATCCATGTTGTTGGTAATGACTATAGGCTCGAGAGTCCCTGTTAGTATTGTCCTGATTACGAGTTTGAGTCTCATATGCATGATTTTTTATCACTCTTGACCTCACCCTCGGGACTCCCAAAAAATTTAAATGGGTCTTCTTTTAAGCCCTTTTCAGACCTTTTAAAAACATGAAAAGATTGTTGAGCGATCTTGTTGTCTTTCACGCCCGTTAAACTGAAATTTGAAGGCACGTATGTATGGTGGTAGTTTACCTCTTTTTCGGTCCGAATGGTCAATTGTACGAACAAAGGTATACTCTAGGAACTTCAGTTCTCTAGAAGAGTATCCTCAGGTATAATTTTACCCCTTTTTTTGGGCCTGAGGGAATAAATTTAGAAAAAAGGCACCCGCACAGATTCCATAGTTAAGCTCTTTTTAGACTCCCTAAAATTGAAAAGATAGTCGAGTGACCTTGTTTCTTCACACTCGTTAAAATATCCAAAAAGAACAACCTTTACGGAGTCCATAGTTAAGCTTTTTTCAGACTCCTTACAAATGAAAAAATTGCCAAGTGACCTTGTCTTTATCACACTCTTTCAAATGGTTTTGAATAGACGTCTTTTTGGTTCTAGTTTACCCCTTTTTCGAACCGACTAGACTATTTTCAAAAAGGTACCCCAGTGGAGTCTTCTTTTATGCTTTTTCAGACTCTCTAAAAATGAAAAACCGGTCGATCTTACCTTCTCTGGGCTCGTTAAAATTACATTGAAGGATGTTACCATTGTGTGTCTTATTAATCGCATTTGCATACCTACATCTTTGGCCTAATGTCGGATCCATGTTGCTCTCAACTGAACCATATGAAGCATGCCTTATACACAAGCCTTGTAGCACTTTGCCTCTGCGTCTTGACACCTTTGGCCCATAGAGGATTTTTCTCGAGTGTCCTTTTCCTGCATATGTCCCTTTGCCCTGAGCATCCCTTTGTTCAGTGTGCTTGGAACTAGTATGTTAGCGATGCTCGATCCTCCTTTGTAATGTAGAATTATTTTATTATTTTTCAAAGATTTCCAAAATTATTGAAAAAGACAAAAAAAAATCAAATCTACCCCAAAAAGAGGAAGGGAAAAGTATTTTCTTTTTATTGGCAGCACAATGAGTCGCCCTTGGACAAAGCAAATCTTTTCGTTTGTTCGTCAAAGATATGGGATATAGTATGACCTTAGGAAGCTATTCTCATAGAGTCGTGTCCTCCTCCGTTTGGTTATTCCTCCAAACATATGGAGATTTGGCGTTGCCTCATGCACCGTCAACTTATGTCAATATCATGTTGCTTGAGTCTCATCATGTGTCATGCTACTGTCCAAGGGAATTTTTTACCAAGCTTGTGTCGACCTTTCTGTTGTTTGTCTCTTGTCCTCATGCCCATCCATCCTAAAACACCAATCAAAATCCTTGTTCAAAATCAATGAAGTTATTTGCCTGATCATCGGGATCCTCTTGTCTATTCATGACGAGCTGTCGAAAACCTCTGGTAGTGAATTTGTACACTCGTATTACACTCTTACTCGAGTTTTGAAAATCTTGAAGTTGTTTCTCAAGCTCTGAAAGCATCATCTCCAACCATAAGAGGACACTTAGCTTCTTGAAGATGGATATTATACATGTATATCTTTTGACTTTGAGATGTATATACGATGTGTATTACTCGTGGCTACACTTTATATAGTTATATGACATGGATCTACAGTGTATTTGATTGACAGCCATGATTTCAGTTTTTATCCCGAGCATGGGTATACCCGCCTCAGTGAGACAAATTGTTATTTTCCAGATGGCAGCTCCTGAATACTGGTCCCTGGGCTCACTCACTTGCCACATTGACGAATATTGGTAAAGTATTTTGATCATCATATTCTCTTCTGACCTCACACTTTAGGGGGCATCTGTTATAAACCTAATCTGTACCCAACCTACACACCTGGCCTCTGGCCCTACTAGTTGCCATTTTCTTGAGCCAATCTCTTCTAAAAATCCCTCTTTTTGAGCCATATGCGCCCTAGCCTTCTACAGCCTACGTGTGCACTCATGCATATGCATGCAGGCCTTCTACAGCCTGTGTATACTGACAAAAGCACGAAAAATGGAAAGTTGCAGATGGGAAACAGAGTTTCGAGAAATTGCTAAAACCATTTGACTGCCTATGGCCAGTCATTCAACTGGATCACTACCTATAAAAGAAGGGGTAGGGGTCCCATTTAGAAAGGAAGAAGAAGAGCATAGAAACTTTGCCCAAATTTATCCCCCCTTTGCTCCAATTTCTTGCAATTGTATTATGAGGTTGAGTAGTTGGTGCACTGTGAGGAGGAGCCCAGGACCAGGTTCGGGGAGCAATGTCAGCCACATGTTGTAAGTTTACTCTTGTGAAGATTAATACAAAAAGGAATACTTTTTTCATCCCACCATATTATGTGTTCAAATTGTGTATTTATTTTATGTTATTGTCACATCTAACCCAGCAATTAGTATATGGAATGTATGTTTGCAGCTCTCTATTTTTCCATGTGTGAATGCAGGTCAGCTTTGGGAGGAGGCTTGCAATCAAGGAGCGATTGAAAGCGAAGGGATCGACATCAAACAAAGGATTTAAGGTAGATTTACCTAATCTTGTTTGCACCTTTGTATTGCATGAATGTGGGGTTTTGTGTTGGGAGAATAGGAAAAAGTAGAGGCCTTTAAATGGTCATTTTTTGCATGCATGATTAGATCCCGTAAATGTTAAGTCCGTAAGTGGGATTTCCCACTCACATCACTATGATATTATATGAATCATTCTTCTTGAATTCAATATTGACCATCTTGATTTCTTCCAAGTCCATGGCCTCTACTTTCGAATGGCCGAAATCTAGTAGAGAAAACAAACCAATCTACACGGGAAAGGTGGGCCATACCATTTTCTGTACTGCTTTCAGTTCCTTGCTAATTCCCCCATGCAAAGTTTGATGTGATACTTTGCAGCACACCAATCGGTCTGGTAGAAATTTAGGCAGAGCATGTGGAGGGACCGAACAACCAAAAACCCTAATATAGGAGAAATTCTCTTCAATGTACCAGTCAGCTATCTTCCCCAGATTAGTCACTATTTTTTCAAAAATTCTGGGAGGTGGGCAACCATATATAGCAGTATGCATCGGCACCACCACCCAGTTGCATATTTCATAGAAGAAATCTTTCGCTTTCTCCTCCCAAAGTTTTGAATGGTAAACGTGAATGGGCTCAGCTATGGTTGGAGCCCAGTTCCAACCCATCAGAGGAAAAGGTGTCATAAAACAGATGGCGTGAATGATGTAAGACAACATGAAAAATGGGGAAGGTTGCACCCTGGATTTCAGTGACTGATATTCTATAATCTCTCTAACCAAATTGTGAGACAATATCTTGGCCCAGTCAAAAGAATACCCGTCTGCTAATGTCTACATAATAGGCACCCACGGTAACAAGAAATTGGAATGTTTTCCCTCTTGTAGAGTCTACACATCATCATCACTATATACGTCATGTGAGGCTCTAGTGAGGAAACAACATATACGCCATGGGAGTCGGCTCTGAACTTCTTAGAGCGAGAGCACCAATCCTTAATCAAGTCGGGCAGGTTTTTTCCATATTGGATGCATTCCTTCTTGTCAAAGTATACTAGGAAATTGGCATTGTAAATGAAATTCGGTGCTAGAGACAATTGGTACTTTACCTGTAAATTTTCTAGTCGGAAGGACCCAAATGTGACCTTTTGTGAATTGAAGATAATCCTGGTCGGGAGATCAACACTTTCCAATGCCCATCCGATCATATCATTGTAAGGCAGGAGTCTAGGCCTCATTGCCACCTTATGTAGCTCTGAATGGGCAACAACTTTGTATTTGGAAGCCAGGGTCTCAGTCTCCTCGTCGCCTGAATTGTCTCGGCAGTTAACCAATTCATGTTGCAGAATTTCGAATACCTGTGTCCAGTTTCTAATGGAGTTTATGCTCCTGGGTGAAGTGTCGAAAAGGAAATATGTGTTCTGTATCGAACTCTCACCGGACACTTTACCTGCCTTTCATGGAGCCATGATATCAGATCTCAGAACTTTGCTACCTGCCACAAGAAATGCACAAAATTCTTTATCTCGAAAACTTACTGCTCAACCGAAATGCACAATGAAATTAAAAAACTCAATATCTCTTTCCTTTAATTGTATCAATTTACTGATACCTTTACTGACGAAGCATTTACTTTCCTTAATGAGAAAGATTTAGGCAGTGGTCCAGGATATTATTGGAATGATTTCCGTAAATAAATTATTAATGCCATTAATTTTTTGGTGGTTCTCATTTAGAAACTTGGACAATCAACATTTGAATTTACTCGAGTTGTGCTTCAGTGAAAAATTAATTACGGCTTAATTCTACTTAACCCATTAATTAATCGCGTTTACCGATGTAGTATTTTGTGGTTTAGGACTTCGGGATATCATATTAGTTCAAGGTATGAATTCCAAAATGTGAAATCGCGATGTGATTAATTTATTTTAATCTTGTTTAATCCTTTTAAATAATCGTGATTAACCTCAAATACTTCGGGGTTTCTGATCTCGGGATATTGATAGTTGCTCGAGGTAGGATCCCCGAATTGTGAAATCGTGACGTGATTAATTAATCGTTAATCATTTTTAATCCTTGATTAACCCGGCTTGATTCTTAAGACATTTCAAGAGTTCTGGCTTCGTCAATTAGGGATACGATAGATGGCGAAGCCCCGATTTCCGAAATCGCGAAACTACTATTCGATTTTCTAATTGGGTTTTAGTTTCTTCTTAGGTATTCATCACTTCATGCGTTTGGTTAGTTAAATTCATTTAGAAAATCTTACAGGTCACATTCCGAAAGGATACGTCAGATATTAGGGGGTATACGTGTAATGTGACTAGGATTCCTCAAGCACTTTTCAGATATCGGGACTTTGGAGATTCTACATGTTGAATTGTCTATAGCGCAAAACTCTAAAACCCAAAATTTCGAGTGTAGTCTTTAGTCATTTGTCTCTTTAATGAATAGGTAGCTCCATAACTCCTAAGAGATAAATATTGTTTGATTTGATGGAAGACTTCATCAATGGTAAGAATCAAGCGCGCATTATTTTACTTTAAAAGGAAACAAAATCTATGTAAAAACTAAAGTTTAGAAATTTATATGTGTTCCAACAAAACCTTTCAAACAAAAATTAAGAAGAATAAATACACTCTTGTTTCCACTCATCGATAAAGAGATAAGGAAGTTATTTGATGCCAAGATAATTGTTTCTCTGAGATTCTCCAAATGGATAGCTAACTATGTATCGGTCAGAAAGAAAAGATTGATCACATCCTGCAAAAGATTGTCGGTTCCTAGAGAATGTCAATGTTGGATGGGTTTTATGGATACAACCAGGTTATTGTGCACCTGGATGACCAAGAGAAAACGACATTTACAACCCCATGGGGCACTTGCATGTATGCTAAAATGTCTTCCGGACTCATGAATGCAAGGGAAACTTTCCAGAGGGCTATGGACATAGCATTTGTTGAAGATAAAGATAAATTGATTTTGATTTACTTGGATGATATAACTGTGTATTTAGGTTCCGTCGGTGAAAATTTGCAACATTTGGAATAGGTATTTAAAATATGCAGAAAAATTGGGATCTCTCTCAACCCAAAATGTCAAATTTTAATGTGCAAGAAGGTAAAATCCTAGGAAACATTATTTCAAGATATGGGATTAAAATTGACCCTAACATAGTGGTTGCAATACAAAATATCATCATTTCAAGGAGAAAAAAAGAGGTACAGTCCTTTTTAGGTAGGGTAAATTTTTTAAGAAGGTTTATCCCTAACCTTTCTGAAATAATAAAACATATCACGAATATGTTGAGGAAAGGAAATGAAATAAAATCGACAGCAGATGAAAAAAATTCTTTTGAAGAAGTGAAATAATCTCTAACCAAATCTCCTATGTTTATCAGCCTGGATTTTGCAAAGGATATTATTGTTTTTTTATTTTTCGACTGAGCACACTATAGCAGGATTATTAATGCAGAAAAATGATCAAAACCAAGAACAACATATTGCCTTTTTCAGTAGGTCTTTAACAGACTCAACTCTCAAATACAATATTATGGAAAAATAGGCATATGCCTTAGTTAAGGCTTTGAAAGAATTCAGGATGTATGTCTTGCACTCTCATGTCCTTGCATATGTTCCAAATAGTGTTGTGAAAGATATATTGACTCAACCTGATCCTGAGGGCAATAGAGTTAAGTGGATTGTAGCTTTATTGGAATATGATGTAGGCATTAAACCTACAAAATTGATCAAAGGACAAGGCCTTNTCCTTGCATATGTTCCAAATAGTGTTGTGAAAGATATATTGACTCAACCTGATCCTGAGGGCAATAGAGTTAAGTGGATTGTAGCTTTATTGGAATATGATGTAGGCATTAAACCTACAAAATTGATCAAAGGACAAGGCCTTTCTCAGATTATGACTCAATCAAATTTCGAGTTATTGGGAGTAAATTTTATTGTTGATCTCTCACAAGATCCAGAAGAAGGATCCCCTCCTCAAGTAAGCCAGAAATTGTTGGATTCATCTTGGTACACTGACATCATGTATGTTGTACAAAATTTGCAACCCCCCTGAATTGTCAAAAACTAAAGCCATATTTTTGAAGGAAAAAACAATAAATTTTTGCATGCTAAATGGTTCCCTCTATTGGAAAGACCCAGGTGGAGTATTATTGAAATGTCTTACAGAATTTGAAGCTCAAAAAACTATGAAAGAGTTCCATGAAGGTGATTGTGGAGGACATCATTACCGGAAGAAATCAATTAATAAAATTTTGAGATCAGGTTTCTATTGGCCTACCTTATTTGTTGATGTATATAAGAAGGTTTCCACTTGCCATGAATGTCAAATTTTTGAAGGGAAAAGAAAATTTCTACCTTTTCCTCTGAAATTGGTTTCTGTAGAAGCCCCTTTTCAACAGTGGGGCTTGGATTTCATAGGAGAAGTACATCCTTCATTGTCATCTCAGCACAGATGGATTTTGACAGCCACAGATTACTTCACAAAATGGATAGAAGTTGTACCTACCCATCAGGCCACTGATTYAGTGATCATACAATTTCTGGAAAGTAATATACTCTCAAGGTTTGGTTGTCCAAGAAGGATTATCACAGATAATGTTRTTKCTTTCAAGTCTAAKAAAATAGTTGAATTATGCACAAATTATGGTATCATGCTCAGTCACTCARCATCCTATTACCCACAAGGTAATGGTTTGGTTGAATCRTCTAATAAGAGTTTGATCAGGATCATTAAAAAGMTACTGCGRGAAAAAAKAAATCTTGGCACAAGAAACTRATTTTTTCGCTTTGGGAAGACARAGTGAGTACAAATAAGTCTATCGGMACGTCTCCATTTTAGCTTGTTTATGGTACAGAGTYAKTTTTTCCTACTTCTATTGGAYTGTYTGTCATGAAGTTGTTGCAAGAAGTAGATGTTGAACTAAACCATGTTYAGAGAAGAATAAGTCAGTYAGTTCATGTTCATCAAATGAGAGAAGAGGTTTTTAAGAATGTTCAATTATATCAAGACAAAATGAAGAAAGTTTTTGACAAGAGAACTAAGGCTKATGATTTTCAGATCAATGATTTGGTTTTAAAATGGGATGCAAGGATTGAAGGCAAGGGTAAACATTCTAAATTTGAAAAAAATTGGAAGGGGCCATACAAGGTTGCAACATATCATGGGAATAATGCATTCCTTTTATAGGAGCTCAATGGAGGATACATCAGTGGAGGACCTGTTAATGGCAGGTTTCTGGGGCACCATTTTACATGAAGAATTTCATTTGTTTTTTCACTTCATTGTAAATATCCATTTTCTTTAGTATTTTACATTTTGAGTGCTACTCAACAGACCTTAAGCCCAAAGAGAAGGACCTAAGGTATGATGAATAATTCCAAGTGTGTTTGTATATAAAATATCAAGTCGGTTTGAGTCATTTTAGTATCAAATAAACAACCCAATGGATAAGGCTAATAGTCTATCTTTTCTTTGGCACCTCACAGGGAGGATGTCATCCCCATTGGAGCCTGTGTTAGTGTCCTATAAATAGGTTGTTAAGTTTTTAAATAAAATCATAGAATAAATTCATGTCTTGGGTCAAATAAGAACATTGAAGGATTTTTCCCAAGTCATAAGTCATAGGTTTGTGTGCCATGGGTCGAGTTTTCTTTTTTAACCATGAAACTTATGTTTTTTTATTTTTGCCAAGATGTGGGTTGGCATGTCGCTAAAGGGTCCTGATGTCACTTGAAGACAGTTGGAGACAGTCTTATCAAATTTCTAACGGTTTCATTGATTTGAATTTATCAAGGACATGTGGCATCATCAAGAAATCATTGTGCATCGCAAGTTGTTGTACAACGTCCCAATGTTGTGTACAGAATTACGACAAGGTATGATGGAATAATTCATGGTTTAATTAGAGTTATCTTTCAAATTTATCCTCCCTATAGGTAAATCAAGCATCAAGAAATAGTTTCTCTTCGTTCGTAATTTCAAAACCTCCTGGCCAAATTTGTTGTGCACAAATCCATGTGTTGTTCGATGTTGCAAAAAGGGTGCAGAGGACGTTGTGAATGGTTGTGGTGTAGAAAACACCATTCTCATTTACTACGCATAGTATCCTACTCTCATTTGTTTTGCACGAGTCCATGTTCTATTTGTTGTTGCGCATTGCGCAAAGGTCACTATTTTTAATTTGTTGCGTCGAAGGTTGACACACACCAACATCATGACAACTCCATAACATAGAAGAAAGAATGTAAAGGGTGGTGATTTCGTGAGATTCGAGCCACAGGGTTTAAGTTTGGTAAACAATGAATCAGCAATTAGATCATCCTTTGAACAAGTGGGTTGCATCAAGTTTTGTGAAAAACTTCAATGGTATAGTAAACAGGTGGCGCGAGAGTTTGCAGAGAATTTCAATGGTATTAAGGCTAAGGAGGGTAATCTCCAACTATAGGTTTCCAAAGATAGCATTGATGTTGCGATAGAAATCCCTACTCATGGAGAACACTGGTTCAAAGGTATGAAGTTGGATTTGTCTTGCCATCATGAGTTTCTGAAGCCTGAATTCAAAAATACTAAATTCGGAGCTACCATGCCCAGAGAGTTTTTATTGGAAAGTTTTAGTGATTTGTTGAGAGTTATCCAAAGGTTTTTTACATGTGAAGGGAGATTTAACATGGTTTACCAAAACCATATCTGGCTCTTAATGCACTTCACCGATAATAAGCCTTTGAATCTTCCATATTACCTTTTCAGAAGTCTAGGAAGGATGGTTGACATAGTACAACTAAGAAAGGAGAAAGGAGATGCTAGCCTCTTCCATTTTTCTTTGGTCAAACTGTTAATAATGGAAGAAATCGAAAAGATAAATCAAGACTGGGATTCTTTTCTAAATTCATTAAGCATAACAGCATATTCCATAGGAAGTCCACAAAGTATGAGAAATGCACCCTCATCAACAAAAATAATTGCAACATCAATCCCTGAGAGTTTTGTCAAGAAAAGGTTAAAAGAGACTAGAGAACCAGTAGCAGGTCAACATGATAAAAAGAAAGGTAAGAAACTCCAGTTCTCTCTAGAAGTGACCGAAGTTCCTATAAAACCACTCACCAAATCTGCAGCAAAGAGAATGCTTGTTATACATGCATCACAGGAAATTAGTGAGACTCCCGAAACCTTCATACAACAAACCCTCTCAGATGATAGAGACATTTCATTTATGGATTTGCAAGGACAATTGAAGGAGGATTACTTTTTTATAGCACAGTTGCAACATGAAAATAGAGAATTGAAGAGGAGGTCTCTAGAAGAATCTTCCATGAATGATGCCTCTGTGATAGTAGAAAGGCCCGCAACTAGGAAGTTGCAACATTAAAAGGAAATTTCGGCACAGAATCGGCTAGTAGAAAAGAAAGATAGTAAAGGAAAACACAGCTTCAAGAGGCTAAATAAAAATATCAGAGAAGCACAAAATATGATATTTCAACTCAGGGAAGAAGATAAGAAATCCAAAATGAAATTTGTTGAACACTTGAGAGATTGTGGACCAGCAATAGTCAATGTTGCATAAATGGTGAGAAGTACCTTGCCTTTACACAGACAATTGAAGAGTGTTTATCAACAGAACCTCATTTTTAGGAGGGAGAACAAGGCCCTCAAGAAAAGTTTGCAGCATGTGGATATTTGAAAGAAGGGAAAGTTTAACGTGCTTGCTAAAGCAGTGAAAAATTGAACCAATGAAACCTTTTTGACACATTTTTTTCATTTTTCCATGTTGAATCATTTTTTGAAAAAGGTTACATACATAATCATATTACATTATCAAAGAGGCACTATTTCCCATGGGCTTGATCAAAACACTGGTTGATACATAACTCTGCTGCATTTTCTCATAGATGGTGGTTGCACAACGAATACTGCGCGACAATGATAGAATCACCAGAACACCTCCAACTCAACCTGAATTGTATGACAAGTGTACCGTCCCATCTCCAACGAACATCAGTAATGGAAGTCACAAATTTTGAGTTTCATTTATTGTCATATCAAAGTCATTGCAATAAAGTCCAAGTCAACTCCTTTTTAGCAATTTGTTAAAGATCTCATGATGATTATGTGCAACTGTTAGCACTATTGTAGGATCATAGTTAGATCCGTATTTGATACTTTAGACATATGTTTTCGTATATATTAAGGAAGTCATGAAAACTAAAGGGTTGGAAAGTGTGTATAGGAATTTTATTGAAGATAATGTAATTTTTCCTTGATGTTAATGAAAAATTGTTGGATCAGAAGTCCTTGCGTTTTGACCACAAAAATACATGTGATTGTGATATTTTATGTGTTTGATTCCTCAGTCTTCACTTTCATGTTTTATACTTGACATTTTATGGTTTATTCTCCATGTTGATATGAAATATATGTATCATAATTCACCTTTATCAGATTCTCTTTGCATGTAGTTCGAATTGTACTTATGTTGTAGTTTCTTTGAGATTCATCCTTGATAGATTCCTTAAAGGACTATTGTCTTCTCTGTAAACCTCTTGTCTACAATATATCTATTTGGATTAAAATATTATTTTATATCTTGCCTCTGTCCAGTCCTTTCTTAAATCTACCAGGCATCCAACAAGTTTTTATTGACTTTGACTTTAGCGACTCCATAGCCCAATGTATTTTATTTCCATATTTCCACCAACCCTATAAATTCATTTATATTAGATATCTAGCCTTTGATTTAAACCAAACCAATCTTTTCATTGGTTGATTTGAAGAGAGATATCCCTCTCTGGTTGGAAGGGATATCTTCCAGCGCCAAGTTTGTTTGAGGTTACTCTTGTATCTATTTCCTCCTTGGCCAAGGAAATTACAGAGAGCTAATTGTATTGATGTGGCTTTCCAGTTTTGTACATTATTCTTTGAAGCAAATATGCGGCACTCCCCATACTCTTCTTTGAACAATGTTTATCAGACCCATTTTTTACTCTCTCCATCGCTATCGGGATCCTCCCATCAGGGTGTTCTTGCGATGGTTTACCCTGAACACTCTGACAACCGAGTCCAACCACAATATCCTCTTATAGATCAGACGAGTCTAAGGAACTAACGATAGATGGCTATGATTTCATTGAAGTTCTTCGATTATACTTCATACTTGTGACACGTGGCGCAATCTCTACAAGACACATGGAACTATCACCACCTAACACATGGGATTCATGTTTCCCATAGAAGTTCATCCACAAGCGTCAACATACTATACCACGTGGCACCTTATTTTCTTGACATGTGGCACCCCCACCTCATGACACGTGGCACCATCCACGTTTTATACTTGATTAATCAAAAAAATATTGAATTACCATATTATTTGTGGGGTTCCTCGACCCTTAGCATATTAACAGCCCAGATGTCACCTCTGGGATTTCCCGTC
>SNQJ01S0083151.1:0-19590 GCA_010110895.2 Picea sitchensis
GAAGCCTTCAATTTGTCAACTTCACAAGAATTCTTGCCTCAAAATATTATAAAGAAACAAGATTATCAGCTTGATATCAAACTTGAAAAATTATCTTTACAGTAAAATTTCCACTGTATAAATTATCAGTCAAGAATAAAAAAACATTGCAATTCGAATAATGAATTCAAGCATGAATAAAGAAATAACAGAATAGAAAAAGAGGGTCTAACCATTCATATGCCCTTGCTATTAAGTGTCAAATTGAACATAAATGCCTTTACAATGTGCTTCACAAAAAGGTCCCTTGGATCTCCAATTTTTCGACCTGAACATGGTCTTTCTTCTGTCTATTTAAACTATCTATAAAACTTCCAGATCCTATCATCTAGTATAGCTTTAATGACTAGATTTCGAATAGTATCTATCTACTAAGGTAGTTCACTCAAAAAAAACTTCTACAATCCCAAAATAGATAACAGCTCAATAGCTTGATATTGCAAATATTGTCAGCATTACATTTGACTCTACAAAATAGGAATTTAGTTTGATTTTGTAAAATAGATCGAGGTCTTAGCATTTTACTGACCAAAAACGAGTAGGCCTTGCCATATTTCCTGGAAAACGTTTAAATCATAGTTGTAGAAAATTTCCATGTTACCTTTAGGATATAATCACAGCAGTGGATTTAGCATTTCTCCGTTTGAGCTTTGTGGTAAGCACGACATTGTGCCAATAGAGTCTTAAATTAATCTCCCTGAGTTCTTTGAGCAATGTGCTTTGCTCTTTCTTCTTCTTTTTAAAACTTTGAATCCTTTCTTGCTGGCAAGCATTCCATTATTCTATCTGTGCCTTCTCCTTCTTTAATTGTCTTATTGTCTTCTGAAACTCCTTGATCTTTTCTTTATCAATTCTAATTTTAACTCTGAATCCTGAGCATTCTTCAAAAGGTGTAGGTTCATTCAGGTTTAAGGAAACTCTGGGTTCCTTGGCTTTAACTTGGTACTTTGAGACTAATTACGAGCTAAGTTCTTCCTCAAAACCTGATGAATCTATAGCTTTAGGCACATCTGGTATGTGATCTGAGTCTTCAAAGTAATCTTGTTTATCTTCAGGAGTTTCACTGATACCTTTAGCCATCTCTTTAGCTTTTGCTAATCTGGTTGAAGCTCTCGTTACAGGACCTATAGGTGGTGAAATTATTCATTTTCCTTTGCTGATAGATTTCTTGGGCAATGGAGTTCTTTTTGCCCTTTTCTTGGTACTTGCTTCAACATTCTCAAAGTCATATTCTATGATTATGAAGTTTTCTTCTTTGATTAACAGATTGAACATTGCCTTTGACTTCAGTCTATACTTGTTGGTGACCCTAGTAGAATTTCTTCTAGGTTTTTGTGATACAGACACACCTTTAACCCTTTTCCCTTTGGTTCCAGCACCCCTTTTACTGGTTGATGGCATTTCAAGCTTGACTGTAGTTTGAGTATCAAGATCATTATCTGAATCATTTTCCCCTTCAACATTTTCCTCAGAAAACGTTTCAATTTATGGCTCCCACCTAGGTCTTTTACTTCTGCTCCTCTTGGTCACCCCGATATCAGAAATTTCCTCTTTCACAGGGGTTTCATCGAAGATGTCTCGGCTCTGTGTAACGGTCTTTCTCCCTTTTCTTTTCTTCTGCTTATTGGACTGAGTGATAGGTTTTAAAGATCCCATGAGCCAGCTCTAGGGCTTTTGTAATTCGTTCAAAGCAGACATGGCTAAGGTTTTAATCAAGACTTGATGGAACAAGTTGCTTTTAGTATTGGTGGAGAGTGACTGCACTCTTTTTGACATCTTTGTCAAGCTTTTGAGCAGAAAATAAGGGAGATTTAACGGGTAATCACCATTTAAATGCATTAGTATCCTGACGTGGTAGATATAGACCAGTGAGAATCTACCTTCACAGGTGGTATACTTGTGAATCACGATCAGAGTCGTGTGCCATTCGGGTCGAATCCAGCTACAAGGTATTCCCCTTCTCCAATCCGGATTTTGCTTGTCTGGAAGCAGGAATTGGTTTACAAATTCAGTAACCACATGCTCTTTCTTCCACCATCTTTCTCCTCCAACTACCTGTTAAATCGAATTTTCATTGTGGGTTTCATCAAGATGTCTCTGGCCTGCGGTAACCGCCTTTTCCTTTGCCTTTCTTCTGCTTATTGGACCGAGTGATAGGTTTTAAGGATTCCATGAGCCAATTCTAGGGCTTCTGTAATTCGTTCAGGGTAGACATGACTAGGTTTTTAATCAAGACTTGATGGAACAAGTTGCTTTTAGTATTGGTGGAGAGTGACTACACTCTCTTTGACATCTTCTTGTCAAGCTTTTGAGCAGAAAATAAAGGAGATTTAACGGGTAATCACCATTTAAATGCATTAGTATCCCGACGTGGTAGATTAGACCCTGAGAATCTTACCTCACAGTGGTATAATGGAATCACTTCATCGAGTCGGTGCCATTCGGTTTAATCCAAATACAAGGTATTCTCTCCAACTGGATTTTGCTTGTCCTGAAGGTGGAATTGGTTTACAAATTCAAGAACTACATGCTCTTTCTTCCACCATCTAACCAATTGCTAATATTATGGTAGTTAAGTGGGAGGTATTTAATTTCCACGTAAAGAACCCGAAGGAGAATAGAAGACTCCTAAAAGCAAGAGAAAACTCTAATGAGTTGGCTAATAACCTGTAGCTCCTTTCGCCTCAAGAAGATAATTTATATTAGGGTTATTAGCCTCCCAAGAGAAGAAGTCATCCATAAATAATAATAATATACCCATGTGACACATATCCGTAAGGGAGAAGTCACCAAAGAAATCAAGTGAACCACTATATATACATGGTGTCAGTTCTCATTTGAGAGCATCTAAAAAATGCAGATACCAGTGGTGCACACCGCAGCTCCTAGTTTGGTGCGACGTGGCAGTGGAGGAGAGCTACAAGTGCGCCTAGCAATTTCTGGTTATTTGGACTATCTCTTTGGCTAGGGTTTGGACTATCCGATCATTTATTGTTGGTGCACTATCCTTGAGGAAGATGTGCTACACCTTGTTTGGATATTTATCCTAGGGTTTGCCTGCAGTAATTCTCATTGCTAAGGTGCTCGGCCATGGCTTCGGCCTTTGTTTGGGTGACGAGGGTATCGTTAATTGTAAAATGAGAAAGCACACCATCTTCTATATTCTAACAGCTTATGGGCTCACACTATCTTCATACAAATTTAAACTGAAGGAAACATAGCCACTAGGATATTGAGCTCGATGAGAAACTACCACTAGGGTTACTAGCGGAAGAAACTTCCAAGACATCGCCACTAGGTTACCAGTGAGAAGGTAAAACCCTAAACCTCTTGTTGGAAGCACCTTAAGTGAATGGATTGACTCAATTTCTGGACATTGCATCGCTCTAGCCTAGCACATCTCCCCGGCACCTTTAAGGCCAAGATGTGAAGTTTGGATTTTGGTCAAATCTAGGGTTTGACCCAAGTCAAGTTTGCCAGCGATCTAACTCTAAGGAAGCCGGAGAACAAGTTAGATGGAGCCTCTAACTTCAAAGCGGGGAAGACATACTAACCTCATCCCTGCCAAGAATAAAGTGTTGATATCGTGAAAGGAAAGATCAGAAGCTTCTGAGTTTGAAGAAGGAGAAGAGAAGGAACCATAACGCTAGACTATGGAGAAGTTCAAAGATGATGACATCAATTCCGCTGAGTATCATATGGGATTCTATAAAGACCACTTGATACCCCACATCTCCCATCTTGACTCATCAAGAAGATGTATGACGCCCTAACAAATCTCTTCTCGCTCAGGAAACATCTGGACAAGTTATGAGTCTAAAAGAATGAGCTCAGGACATGAAGATGAATGAGGGATGACAACATAACATCATACTTTGTAAGGATATCCCGGCTAAATCAACTACAATCTGTTGAAGAGATCATTTCCGAAAAGGAATTGGTAAACATACTCAATGTAACTCTAAGATGGGATGTGTTTGCCGCAAGTATGAACACAAGAAGGAGTATCCCACATTTGAAGAACTCTTTGGACTTGTTGTGCTCAAGAAGAATCAAGGGATCAATGCAAAAGAGAAAACCTAGAGGAAATATGATGACTGCTCTCATAGTAAGATTCAAGAACTTCAGAACAAAAGGGGAATTTTGGCTCAAGGAGGAAGCTTAATCAAGAGAAAGTATACTTGGAAAAGTACAATGTTTAACTCACAAAAAGCACTACCACCACAAGAATCCTGTCCCGAAAGCAAGAAAGAAAGGAGAAATACCTAAGCATCGACACAAGAAAAGGAACCCAAGCAAAGAAGACTAAGCAGGATGAAGAGACTCTTCTTCTAAAAGGTAACAACACTCTTCTCATCTTATAGTAATATATCTGTTTGCATCATCTACATATCTCAGAAATCTATCTCTTAGAAATATAAAATGTTCCAAGAAGAAATATACCCAAGGAAAGAACAAACAAGATGAAAATGAATACTACTAGATAATACACATGAAACACAAATCATGTGGAAGCTACTAAGCCAAATCAATCATAGCAGATACCTAGAAGAAGTAAAGACAAAGAAGTCAGCAACGAAAAGGAAATTGGGGAAAGACTTATGAAGTTTTGTAGAAGACAACAAGATCGGAAGCGTGGACTCCGTTAGACAAGAGAGTAAATTATATATTGTTGAAGACAATAAGGATGCGTGATGGAAGGTGGACTCAAGTAGACGAGGGGAGCCAATTATATGCACTCTTACATGGAACAAGGATTAGGAGGGAGTTATACTTTATGATCCATTGAAGATGATGAACATATATATCCACAGGCACCCATGAAAGACAAGCATACGTTCAGTTCAATCTCATAAGAAGTATTCTTTGAGAGAAGCCTTAAAGTATTCTTATTGTCCATCCAGATCCTGCGGATCCCATGATGAAAGGAAGAAGCGGAACCCTAGGGAATGGAATCCATAAGAAACCCATGGACCCAAGAGCTAAAGAAAACATGAAGAAAAAACATGAAGAAGAACATGAAGATTCCAAGAAAGAAAGAAAAGCCGTAACAACCAAATATAATATTAAGAATCAAAAGATTACCACTCGACATGAACTCAATAAAAGCAATCATGTAGAACCTGGAAGTCATGATGAAGAACAAGTGTATGGAAGACTTGGTGAAATTTAGAAATCACAGGAGATATAGAACCGTAGGTTTTCCCGTGATGGAGAGGAGAAGACTAGGATGATTACTTGTTCCAAAGAACTAGACTATCTCTACATAAGTCATTAGATCATCCACAAACATCCATGAGTTGGAGTTCTACATCAAAATGAATACAAAGAATGTTCTCCGTAGAAACTAACAAAGATGAAGGAAGAACAACTAAGACCTTGAGGCATAAGAAAGAGACTCCATGTATGCGATAGAAGAAGATAACTTGGTAGAACCTTTAGTGCAATGCATGGTGAAGATTTCCTATAACAAAATATTGTATCAAGATAATTACTCAAAAGATCAGATCTCATGATGACAGAGGAAGTGCTAAGCATGGATATGTTCCAGCTTTTCCTTAACCATGATATACTGTATTGTTCATATATACATGAATCCTTCAAAGTTTTCCGTGACTTCAGTACATTTGAAATCAACTATCATCTATGATAAAAGTCCAGAAGGAGAAATGATTCTCCAATACATATCTCCACTGCATGAGCGCATAAGCGTACATTTTGCAAAGCTTATCCAAGATGAAAGAGTTTTATGCATCTCAAGCCGGAGTCATGGAAACAACTTCCCTTCCTGCTTGGGAAGGAAGAAATGACCTCCAAGTTAGGAGGGAGTAACTCAAAATATTATTGAAGACATTCATCTTAAAGATTGAAAAATAGTCCAATTTTAGGATAAATGCTTCCTGCCCCCGGAAAAGTGGATTGAGACCCCCAATGCATTACTACCTATCGTATTAACATGGTAGTCCGGGATTGTTGTTGTATCATAGACAATGACTTCCCCATTGTGGTTAACATTGGGAGGGGTCTAGCGCCTCCTCCTTTGAAGGTTAATTAAGAAGACTGCCCGCCTGTCTGGACAACGACATCATGGCTAACTTGAGGAATGGTCCGCTTTGGAGGCTGATGCGTGACAGCTCTTTTCCTCTTTTGGTTAATGGAGGAAATGGTCCCGACAACATTCTTAGGGTTTATACATTCTCCGTGGTGCACTTTGATTAGTGTGGTGAGGAATGGCCCAGTGGGAAATGGTCCAGGCTTAGCAATTAGGGATAGACATTCTTTAGGGTTATACATCTCCGCATGCACTTTTAGTGTAGGAGGAATGGCCCTGGTGGGAATGGTCCAAGACATTCCTTAGGGTTTATACATTCTCCGGGCGACTTTGATTAGGAGGAAATGTCTGTGGTGAGGAAATGGTCCAGACTCGCATACTTCTTGGGGTTTATACATTCTCATTCAAAGTGTAGTTTGATTATGTAGGAAGAATGGCCTGTGGTGGGGAATGGTCCAGGCTCGTAAATCAGAAACAATCATTCTTCCCTTGTTTGAGAAGAATAGGCAGATAGCCCATTGCTGATGAGGGCATATATTCTTCTCAAACACAAATGTGGGGAGGAAAGATTTGGCCCGTGATAATTCACCTATATCATAACATTGTTTCTGCATATGTTGATATCATATGATTATTATAGAGACTTCATGTCTCCAGACAGTAGATATATACTACTGTGGTGGACATGTTCCACTATTTTGAGGTAGATATTCTTCAGAGCTCACGTATGTGGGAGGAAAGATTGGCCCGTGATAACCAAGCCAGTTTATCATAACATTGTTTTGGCGTGTTGCTAATGATGTTTCAAGCGTGAGGACTGTATGACAGTAGATGAGACTATTGTGGTGGATATGTTCCAATCGCTCACAACCATACGCTATTGATCAAGTACTTGTGTGTTACTTGGTGTGGTGCAGTGAACCACCTGGATTTCAGGGAAGGCGTATACTATTATGTTTAGACATAGTTGTGTTCTATTTCTCTCGACTTCCCTTTGAAGACTATCAGCAGCTTATTGAAAATAATCACCATCCGTATCGTAATGATGAATGTAGATTTTCCGTATGGAAATTGGTTCGAGCATTTACTCCCTCTAGATTATAAGAGTGGCTCTTTGTATCACTCTATGGTGTGAGATGACTCTATCCAACACTCGCGCTCCACTACTCAAATGAAGTATGGTTTCGAGAGATGATGCAACATGGTGATTGGTGATGGTGATGCTCAGCGATCTAGCTGCGAGATAGTCTTAGATGACTATATTGATAAGCACCGGTAAATCGGTATGTTTGTGCTCAAGACCATTACCTTTTTTACCTCCCTAGCTAGGAGGGAACGTTAATATTATGGTAGCTTCAAAAAGTTATTTAACTCCACGTGTGAACTTGACAAAGAATAGAATACTCTGGGAAGAAAGAGAAACCCCAATGAGTTGGCTAATAACCCTAGAAGTCGACGTCGGCTCAAGAAGATAATCATATTAGGTTATTAGGCCCAAGAGAAGAAGTCAAATAATATATAGCCAATATACTGAATAGATACATATCTAGAAGGAGAAGTCGGCCCCAACAAATCAAGCGTAATCAAGATAAATACGGTGGCTCTCAGCCTCATTTGACAGATCTTAGAATTGCAAACAACAAGTGGTGCGCATTGCAATTCCCAGATTAGTGCGCGAGACTCGTGAGAGAGATGCAATGTCATAAATGAAGCGCCTAAATACCGTTGGATTGGATTCACCTCTTTGGCTGGGTTTGACCATCTGACTGAAGCTATTGTTGGTGCACTATCCTTGGAGGAAGATGCTGCTTACACATTATTTGGCTATCTAACCTTTAGGGTTTGCTTCCTGAGTAATTATCAATCAAGGTTAAGGTGTTCTGAGGGTGGCTTCGGGCTTCATGGTCATGGGGATGAGGGTATCGCTACCGGTAAAATGAGTAATAATACCATCTCTATATTCTAACACTACCAAACTGTAATCCCTATGTATAGTCCGCTCGGCTACTCAGCATCAACATTTTACATTTCGGACCTCGCGGACCATCGAATTCGTGAGCTAACCCATGGAGACCCCTCGCTTCATCATAACCCGAAAAGTGGTGAGGAATTGTCCACCCGCCTTCAACCTTTGAGCCATCCGAGGGAGGTATTTGGTAGGTTCGGCACCGGTTCTATTCCTCGATTCTATTCTGGATAACCCGTCTCAGCCCTCTTTACGCCATCAACACAATTCTCAGAATCAAAAGTTCCCTGGTTCCAAATTTGCCACCTGCAATTGTTAGCGTGGTATACCGCTCCCTTGAGTGGATAATTGCGATTCCTCACTACAAGTTTGAATTCAGCTAAATCAAACTGTGTATAATATAAATGATCATCAAGAAAAGTGGTGATTTGAATTGAGTCCCCGCTTAGTACAATGTTAATCGGATTATGGTAAACCCGCTGAATTTTGCAAATGATTTCCCAAGCTTCATGGATGCATGGAACTTCAACCCACGCATTCGCGGTCATCATAACGAAATCGGATGGCGTACGATATCAAGGCATGATTATTTACGCCACGGAATAGGCTTATTCCTGTAGAACTATTAATGACTTAGAAAAAATTTGAACATTTGAAATTCAAATAGGCATACAAGGAGGCACCTCATTTTTAACCGTGTCTTTCAAAATCAAACTTAAATAAACCATCCAAAAACTGTAATGCAAACCAAAAACAAAAATTGGAAATCAATGAGAAACGGAAATGAAGTGTGGGTAGGGAAGACTTAGGATAAGGGTTTCTCATTAAACCAAGACAAAATTAGAGACTAACAGGAACAATGATATAACATTATGTAATAAGAACCCTGCATAGTGCCACCTTGCACATGAATGACACATGGAACAATGCTTAGCCGGGCCTTAAATACAGTTACACCGCTCCCATCCCCTCACCATTAAGGATGGAGCAAGTCGGATTAGCCAGTCGACGAGCTAAGACCTCTCGCAAGGGAAAGGCACGGATTCACGTGAGACCGGCATGGTCTTTAATGGTGGTCCGGTCACTTTACTCAATGCTGGATTTAGCCGATTTTGGGTGAAAGGAAAGGGCTCATTTCGAAATAAGTCGGTAATTGCATCCCCGAAAGGTCATTGCGGCGAAAGTGCAACGCTTAATTACCGCCAGGGATATTGTCTCGGTAACTCCACATTGCCACTGGAACAAGGCAAGCCTCAGAGGGGAGTTGTCTGGTATGCCTCGGGTCAAGGCTGCATAAAGTGACAGAAAAAGTTCGAGAAGGTTGGTCCATGGTCTCTGGACGCTACCGCTTTGCAAAATTAGGAGGCTTGGCATGCCTCCCATGGCCATCATTGAGGAAATCATCCCGGACGTACCCATCCAAGTCCCCCAAACACCTGCTCTTCATCGCTCCATAATTGGAACTCACCAATTTGTTTTCCTGTGGGAATAAAATCAACCGGGTCACCAAGAATCATCAAGGCTCTCAAAGAGAAGAACCCCATTTGGATGATTCCCCCCCCCGGCTACATCATTGAAGAAATCCATAGGACTGGCGCTAAACCTAATCTCGCAGTAAAGATCCTCCAAATGTAAGTCTTGAAGAAACGAGCCGCAGGATGAGGCAAAGTTCAAATTGAAGGCGCATCCGAGGTATTAGTCCGAGGAGGAGGGTGGTATCGCCCAATGCCACATCCCTCTCATCCATGCAAGTGTGGCGCAGTCCAACTCGCCACCTCCACGACCACCTCGACGCTATTTTTGAACTAAGGAGCATGTGGTGGAGGACATAACTGTGGCGCTTGGGGCCTAGTCACCTAACGCCGACTTGCTCTACCATGCCTACCTTCGAGCACATAGTCGACAACGCTGCCCAACGGTGCTCAACCCCTTCATGTCGAGCAGCCAAAGTCGATGACAAGGGACGGCTGGCATGGATCGTGTAATTGTCACAAACAACAAGTTTCATTCTTTTTCTTGGTTTCCCTCAGGTTAGTCATGGCTAGAAGCCATTATTTTGTGACTCTAAAACTCAATGTTTTTTCTCAGACTCAATGGCTGCCAAATGTCTTTGTTTCCTTCGGGCAAGACAGATGGCAACAAGTTTTATTGTTCAGCAGACTGCATAAATAGCCAGCTATCTCTGTTTCTGCTTACACGGCGAGACAGTTAGTAGACATAGTGTTTCCTCGGGTTTTCTAGGAAATTAATATATCGGGGCTCTTACTCTTTTGTATTCAAAAAAAAAAAAAAAAAAACATTATGTAATAAGAAGGAACAATGTTGTAACAAGTGGTATAACAAGAAGGAATAGTGTTACAATAGGTACATTAATAGGCACAATAACATGACATGAGTATTAAGAACCTCAAATAAGTAAAGAAAATTTTTGTAACATGGACATTAACAACCATGAACATGCATAAACATTGTCATTGTAATAATCAAAATTTGGCACTATAAAAATCATAATATGGCACTAAAAATAATCCAAGGAAACAAACAAAAGTGTGTCAAATAGGTCCAAAGAAGAGTGCATCCTAAAGCATGCACACAAGCTCAAATTGCAAGTTGTATGAAACTATACATAATCATATGTAATAATCCCAAAATGGTGTGGCATAAGCACTTGGGATAACCACACAATGAAGGTGTGCAAAACACGCTTAAAACATGCCATAATACATAAATTTTGAACACAATTCAAAGAAATTGTGCGCACAATTCAAAGAAATTGTGCATTGAAATCAATAAAGTTTGCACATAAATAAAGGCAACTAACATGCTCATAATTTAAGACAAAGGTAGAAATAGACGTATTATGATGGCTTTTTAAATAATTAGTTATTGAATTATGTTTCATAAGTCATATTATGACTTTTGATTTACACAACTTATAAAATAATTATTCGTAAAAGAATACACTTCTTTATTTAAGCTCATTTTCCCTTTCTTTCTTTGGAATTTAACTTAATTAGTTATGTAATGACATCAATTAAAATCATTATCCTCATTAATTGCTTACATCATCTAACGAAGCCATAAAACTTAAGTTCCTTTCATAATAAAAAAGAATTTGATTCATATTTTTTCCCTTTTAAAGAATTCTCCTTAAATTGAAATGAGTGACAAGAGAGTTATCCTTAAATCATCAATTTTATTGTCTCTTTTTTAATATGAAATAATATCATTGGTCAAAACCAAGATAATCAGACATTCAAAGTTTGGCTCAATTCAATCTCATCTATTTTCAAGTTTTTCTCCCAACTAAAGGCTTCCAAAATTCCTTTCTAGCTAATTAAAAGGAATAAGAAAAAACTTATGAGTGTCTTTACATGTCACATATTGTTTGAATGTGTGACATCTCCTCTTGTATTGGCAGTAGAATGAGAATAACTTATCATATAATATCATAATATTATTTAAATGATAATTTATATTTTTAATAAGAAAAATAAAAATGAAATGCTAATCTATTCCCTTTTCATAGGAAAAAAAGGATGTCAAAAATTAATTATGATGCATTTCATATTGTTTGACAATATATATTATAAAAGAGTAGAGTGTATTAAAGGACAGGGATAGGCATGTTTGTAGTTGTATAAGTTATTTTAATATGTCAAAAACTAATTATGATGCATTTTAATATTGTTTGACAATATTTATTATAAAAGAGTAAAGTGCATTTTGGATATATTATAAAAGAGTAAATTGCATTTTGAAATTTTTTTTTTAGCAATGGGGGTTTGATATTATTTTATTTTTATATTTTTTGACATTATTAATAATAACTACTTATATTCATTTAATTTATTTTATAATATTATTAATAATAATTTTAAAGAAACTATATATTATTTAACTGAAATTCTAATTATATAATATTAATTGGTCATGTATAATATATATTATAAAAGAGTAAAGTGCATTTTAAATATATTATAAAAGAAAGTAAAGTGCATTTGAAAATTTTTAATTTTATTTTATACATTATTAATAATTTTAAAGAAAACTATATATTATTAACCCAAGAAATTCCTAATTATATAATATTAATGGTCATGTATAATATTATATATTATAAAAAGAGTAAAGTGATTTTAAATATATTATAAAAGAGTAAAGTGCATTTTGAAAATTTTAGCAATTAGGTTTGATAATATTTTATTTTTCTATGTTTATGTAATATTATTAATAATAAATTAATTGTATTCATTAATTTGTATTTTATAATAATAATAATAATTTCAAAGAAAAACTATATATTATTAACTATCAAGTTTAATTATATAATATTAATGGTCATGTATTATGAGATGTCAAGTGTTAATGGAATTAATGTTGTGATGTTATTTATAATATTGGATGTTATCAAATGTTAATGAAATTAATGTTGTTATGGTATTTATATTCGATGTTTATAAAAGAGTAAATTGTATTTTGAAAAATTTAACAATTAGGTTTGATATTATTTTATTTTTCATTTTAAAAATATTATTAATAATAATTTTAAAATATAAATATATTATTAATTGAGATAGTTTTTTCGGGTTTATCTCAAAGGTGATCTATCATCAAGAAAGTATTATGAGATACAACAATGGTTGTAAAAGTTTTAGAACAAAAATATTATTAATTATACAAATATCTTGAATTGATATTCACCACAAGCTCAATTTTGAAATTATAGCATTGAGAAAAATGGGATTTGGGATGGAAAACTCTATTATGGCTTGAAAACAATTGTAAATCAAATTTATCTTTGAGTTGGGATAAGAAGAACCTCATATTTGATATTCTCATCACTCCTATTATCTTACAATGATTGTGAAGTTTGAGGTTGCAACATATCTATATAATCATGGAGAAATATAGAGCAAATATAAAAGAATTCTATAACCCATAACTTCAAAATTAAAGGAAATACTCTATATCCCATCCTCCCGAAACAAGCTTCTCCCCCATTAAGAAAGTATGGCTATGACTAGATACCTAATGTATAAGAGCAAGTTAAACAACATGGAAGACAGAGGCTACCTAAGATTGTTTCAAAATCAAGACATAAAGATGGCATAAAGACGCTATCTTGGCTAACCATTAATCCAAGTGAAGAAACCATTTTAAGTAATAAAGATACCTATTAAAAAACGCCAAATCAAAATTCTAAGGAAAAATGTGTTGTGATAAAGAGTTAGAGGAAAATAAAATTAAGGTAATATAAAGATGTAATCAACCCAACTAGAAGATCAAAATTATCTATCTATTTTGCCAAGTGTAAAGAAAAAAAATAAGCATTAAGCAGATAAGAACAAAATTCTCACGAGCTCCATATAGGTGAAATTACGCTTGTCAATTCCTAAAACGCCATGGGATGAAAGAGTGTGTCAATCGTGGATACTCAAGAAGGTTGAAGATGAAAAACATTTTCTCTTAGATTGTCCAGCCTATACCCATATTAGATCTCATTTTCAAAATATTGATCACACTACCAACCTTCCTAACCTCTTAACTCAACAAAAGTATGGTGATCTTGGAAAGCTTCTTTTAATGTTTTTCGAGCATAAAAACAAAATTTTAAAGAATCACAAGTAATCACTTACCCTCTTAAGGTCCAATAGACCAATTAAATCTTAGTGGACGTTAATCATCATCATCATTATAAGATGTCAAATGTTAACGGAATTAATGTTGTCATGATATTTTTTAATTTGATGTTTAGAGGAGTTTTCAAATTTATTGTTATTTTATTTGCCAAAATAATAAAAAGGAACAAAATCAATAATTTTTGACATAATTTTAATTAGGAAGAAAATTATATAATGAAATTTGTAAAATGAAATGAAAAATATTAAAAGTTTTATTAATTTGGTTTTTAATATTTTTAAATTTCTTAAATTTACTAGGTACAATCTTAATTTTTTATGTTTACG
This sequence comes from Picea sitchensis, assembly GCA_010110895.2. NCBI lineage: Eukaryota > Viridiplantae > Streptophyta > Pinopsida > Pinales > Pinaceae > Picea > Picea sitchensis. The sequence goes on from SNQJ01S0083151.1 coordinate 14,027, forward strand.
ATTTCATCAATTGGAATTTTACTAAATTTTTAACAAAATACCTAATTTGCTTCTTTTTAATACTTAATTTATTTGTGTTCTGATTCGTCAGTACAAAATAAATAAATAATATTTAATTATAAATCTAAAATATTTAAATTTAAAAAATTCAAAATTCAAAATTATTAAATCAACAAATTTAACAATAAAATTTATTAACAAAAATTACATTTTTATTAAAGAATTAAAAAAAAAAGGCAAACAATAAATAACTGATTACAAAGTATTAGGATACCAAAAATACTAGCATATTGTTCGGGGTGTTCTATGTTTTGGTATTTTTCGTCAAAATCTGGCTGTAATTTTTTGTGGTTTTAAATTGCATTTTTAAATGTATAAATGGGTTCACCATGCTGAAAAAATGTTTGGGCACTTGAATTATATAGACTTAACCCTTCAAATCTGAAGATCCAACAATTTCTGACCAGATTTCACTGAAATATGTCCAGAATGACAGGATATAAAAACAAAGAATAACAATTGATTACAAAGTATTTAATGCTATACAAGACAGGATATAAACCATTGAATTAGTATAAACATTCAATACTAGCATATTATAAAGGGTATTGTCTAAATGTTCTATGTCTAAATGTTTTGGTATTTTTTGCAAAAGCAGATGATACACATAAATTTGGGTGATTTTTAGCAAAAGCAGGTGATATACATAAATCTGGGTGATTTTTTTGTAAAAAAAAGGTGATATACATAAATTTGGGTAGAATCATCATTGTCGTGTTTAAATTACATTTCTAAATATATAAATGACTTTAAAAGAAAAACTATACAAATTTAACCACTCAAATCTGAACTAATCTGAACTATTGAAAAAGAAAAAAAAAACGAGCTTATTATTCAGCATAACACAAAACATTGAGCATAACACATTAATAAGCATAACACAAAACATTGAGAATATACCAACCGACTCCTTTTTTGAAAAGATGAAATCAAGTACGTACATAACAGTGGAAGACACGTATTTGTGGTACTGTTCGTGGATAGCTTCGTCTCAGAGAAATCAATGATTCCATTTGATGAAATATATGCCCCCTTCAATCCGGTAAATAGGAATATTAGAAGGAGGTCGCCGGTTCGAAATGGAAAAGCGATCGATAGAGGCCTGCATAATCTCTGCCAGGGGTCTCAAGCGGAGCAATCCCCTGTGCAAGCTGAGGACCCTATGCGTGGCGTGGATAAACCCCGAGCACAAATACTGCAGCAACATCGACAAGATCGGAAACACACACCCCACGTGGAACATGAAATTTTCTTGCATCCTCGACGCCCGCGAGCTCGAAGAAGACCCCGAATTAGCGTCTCTTCACGTTGAAGTCCACAGCCAGGAGCCGCTTTTTCACTATTCGAAGCTCGAATGCAGCGCCACAATTCCGCTCAAAGAATTCGTGGCCCAATCCAACAATGCCGATGAAGACTACACGGAGTCTGCCAGTTTCCAGCTCCGGACCCCGTCTGGCAAGGCGCGGGGAATGGTGGACGTGTGGATACGGGTAGGTCGCAGGTTCGATCCGCAGGCCCCGTACGATCAAGGGTATTCGACAAATGGTATCAGTTCTGAAGACAATGGAGAGCCAGTGACTGCTTATCCGGCGGATCTAACGCCAAGTATGCCGTCAGGACGACCGGATAATTTCCCGCCACCTAAATTCCCTTACACTTATCCTCTCGAAGAAACCCCTGCCTCGGCTCCGGCTCAGGCGCCGGCTCAGGGTCCTTCCCGTCCGCCTCGCAATTCTTATTATCCTCGTCCTCCTCCAGTTCGGCCTCCTATGGCGAGCCAACCGGTGCCCCCATTTATGGGTTCTTGGCCAACGGAGAATTACATAGGCTTGCCGGGATCGCGTCCTGCCGGAAACAACTACGCCGGTGCCGGACAACATCAGGGTTTGGGGCTCGGAGCGGGGGTTCTGGCGGGCGCCGCGGCGGGAGGATTGATGTTCGGCCTCGACGGGACGCCCTTGCAGAACGGTCTCGGTGACTCCATAATGTCGCAGTTCCATGGCGGATCTCTGAGTATTTCCTCTGATCCTTTCTTCTCCATGTAAACTCCATCAAATCCAGTTTACTCTCTGTTGCTTCACAGGGCACTTGGTGTCATTTGACGTTCTTGAATTTGCGTCGAGTGACGGAGAAAGTTAGGGTTTTCAGAACGATGATCTTGGAGAAGAGCTCTCTGAGAAGGGTGGTTCCCATCATGAAGGAATCTTTACACCCAACTCAAGAATTCTTTTCACCATTTTCATGGACCCATCTTGTCACAAAATAAAGGTGGAGACAATGCAGATTGTTAGGATCAAAGTGTTTTGTTTCAGAATGTGGGTCATTGGATTTAGTTTTTCTGTGTTTCCTCTGTTCCTGAGATCCATTCAATTCTTGTCTCAGATGACTGTTTGTTTGGTAAAATAAAGCAGCAATCATTTATGCTCACTGATTATAATTTCAAACATATATAACAAATGAATGTTTGTATACCATATTATGTTAGATGTACAGATGGATCAATGTGCACATCAAAATTTTATTTTCTTCTTCTTGGTTGTTCTGTTCATATAAATATTGGTTAGTGGTTATATTCATATGGATTGTGGTTAGTAGTTACTGTTATATTTTTAAATATGAGGAATGTCTGTGTATACAAATTTCATAGAAATTTTCAAAATGAAAAAATTATATATATATAAAAGTATGGATGTTAATTGTATGAATGTTATGGTAGTGGATATCATTAATGGTTAATGATGTAGCATTAAAATTATTTTTTTAGTTTTGGAAGTAGTTGTTATTTTTAATATTATAAATAGTGTAAAAATATGATTAATAATAAAAAATAGAGTGTTATTAATTAGATTTAGTTTGAGTAATTGGAAAAAAAAAATCATCTAATGATTAAATTATACCTGTTAATTAACTAGCACAGCAATTAAATAGCTGTTGGTGAACGCTGAACGGTTGATAAGATGAAACTAATTCTTAAAAGAATATATTACATTTTATTATTGATTAACAAATAAATGGTTGAACTTCATTTATCTGGTGTTAATATTTTAATTTATGTCTATCACTTACGTGGCAATCAGTGAGCTATCAAAGTAATTTTTAAATATGATTAAGTAAATGTAAAAAAGCAAACACATAAACGGATATCTTTATAATAGCTAGAAAGTTAATGATTGAAATCGCAGCCATTTATTTTGTGTGACTACTAAGAATAATCCAGCCATATTGAATCCTGTCCATAGAAAACTTATTAAGCACTAAACCCCTATTAAATCTGCCCATTATCAATAGGTGTACGCCTTTCAACGTAATAACACTTTGTTTTGAATAAAATAACACCTTGTTTTGAATAAGATGTAATTGAAACATGAAATGCAAAATATTGTTCCAAGTTTTTGTGAAACCTGATTAATTAATAGAAAAGGGAGATAAGTTTAACCTAAAAGTTAAAAAATGGTTAATATTTAATTAAAATCTCATTAATAGAAAAGGGAGATAAGTTTAACCTAAAAGTTAAAAAATGGTTAATATTTAATTAAAATCTCATTATTGGTATAATTATTGTTATGGATTTTAAATTTCAGATATTCAATTAAAGATTTCATTTCCAAAAAAAGAGGTTGGCCTTAGATTGTTTGATCTGATTTTAAAACAACTTGAATAACAAGTTAAACGTTTATATACCAAGTGCTTATATATCAAGTAAGTTATAGGTATAGAATTATCGATAGAAACAAACAAAAATAATAAATGAAATATAAAAAATGAAATTAGATTAAAATAATAAATGAAATATACAAAAACTTGAATAACAAGTTAAACGCTTATAGACTACCTAAGTTATAGGTAAAGAATTATGGATAGAAACAAACAAAAATAATAAATGAAATATACAAAAATTAAATTAGATTAAAATAATAAATTAAATATACAAAAATTAAATTAGATTGTAATAGTTTTGTAACATTGTGAAATGATTTGTATATGTTTCGGGAGAGAGTGAAAATAGGGAAGATGTATCATTGTGTTGGTTGGGAAAGGTTGATGTTGCAAATGGGCTATTTGTTGGCATGTCTAAAGTTGGCACCAAATGTTCATGGTTAGAACTACAAAATTAGTATTAGTATGTAAAGGTTGATTTTTTCAAAAAAAAAATGTCTAATTAGAAATACTTTAGAGTCAAGATCTACATTTATGGCACCTTGCTTCTTCTCCTTCATGGATGAATTATATAAATCATGATTTATCAAAAGGAATTATATAAATCATGATTTATCAAAAGGAAATGAGTCAAATTTTTTGAGTTCAAAAAAAAAAAAAAAGTAATGGTAGTATAATTTTGGTTTTTTAATAGTCTTTATTTTGTGGTAGATCTCTCTTAAGTAATGACTTGTATAATGACGATAATTAGAAAGATGCTAAAGAGGAATGCAATTTCTTTTGTGTCCCGGAAGAGGTATGTATTCTCTTTATTATATAGTTACTAATTCATGATACAAATCATTACTTAAAGGTGATCCACTATATATTAAGAATACTCTAGTTACCGACATGATACGACTCATTATTTAAAAGCGACTTGTCATATAACCTGAGATTTGGGAAAGATTGACATTATTGGAACACAATGATTCTTCTCTATGTTGCTCCTTGTCACCCCTCATATTGACATAAAGAGGTAAACTTGGTCGTGTGCATATTGGTGGGATCATTCTAACCTTCAAAAGATTAGGTTATTGGTGGAGGTTGCTTTAGTGCCTTTTCTTCATCATGGTGATCACATAGTCACATCCTAGTCACTTTCACTTTGTGTTGCATGGTTATATCATGAGTATCCTCAAATGTGGTGACGTACTTTCCTAGTTTCATTCATGTTCCATGTCGTTTCCATAATTTCACCTAGGCAAGTTGTTTATTACAAGCAAATTATCAAAATTGACTAAGTGAAATTCACATCACACTTACATTTTCATTGCACTTCATCATGTTGCCTAGATAATGTGAGTATCATATCACATCCTAACCTTTCGCCTAAATAAATTCACAATAATAATTATATTTCACTTCACTCCATCCCCTAGAAGGCACATGGTACATTTTTGTAACACCTTGTTTTCCCTAGTCTATAATTATGACTAAAATACAGACTGGAATAGATAAATAATGTAAATGTATTCTTGTTTAATGAAAAAGTTTACCTAACAATTGACTGAAAGAGAGAGCTCTAGTATTTGCTATGATACCACAAGTGGAAAACTGGGGAGGGGTTTGGGGAATGCTTTACCTTCCCAAAGAATAACCCTTACCCAAGAGTCATGATTGCCTATTTTCCAAAACAATTCATATTTGAAGTTATTTTCCCCTTTTCTCCTTTTTCCAAAACCAGTTAATGAAAATAGGCATGGTAGTTGAGAAACCAACTACCTGCCTTAATAGAGGTATAGAGGAACAGTTGGGACAGATGAACACTGTCAGCGATGGGCATAATAGATTACCCACCTCGTTTT
>SNQJ01S0083151.1:19600-30649 GCA_010110895.2 Picea sitchensis
GTAACCCTGTAACCCTCTGTGTGCAAAGAAAACAACAAGTGGGAGAATGTTGGGTATGTGTTATATTCTTTGCACAAGTAGTAGTGTCTGAGCGCCTGCGTTGGGCGTGTAGGGGGGTTAGAGGGGGGGTGCAGGGTGGTGGAGCCCCCGCGCGGGGGTTCAGGGGCAGCACCCCCGAAATTTTTTTTTTGGGCTGACATATTTTCGCTAGGCCGACATATTTTCGAGATGACATATTTCCGGGACCGCATGATATTAGGTGGTTTTCGGCACATGGTTTTTGCTAATGGTTTTCTATTTCCGGTTAAGGAATTAGGGTTTTGGACTAATCCAGGTCATTGGGTTAGGGTTTTGGATGCCGCTGGCTCCTATATGTATATTGTATTGTAAACAATGTAACACAATTGTATGAATATAATATATGCTGGTTTTCCAGGTTTGGGTTTCCAGGTGAAAAATCTCTGTGTAATGTTTGTATTTGCCATTGTATCTTTTCTGTTCTTTTCTAAATATCAGTTTGCAGTAGATATTGTACAAGGTTAGAATTTACAGTTTTTTGGGTTAAATCATGAGTGCCTCTGACATAAGCAAGGGGAGAACAATGAACATAGGAAGTCGGGAAGAGAGGAGACAATGGGAAGGGAAATTGACCCTCTATAATCAAGTGAGAATAAAAAATTCTAGCAGAAAAATTGTGCAAATCCCAACACCCCAAATCTTTCGTAACGACAAAAGATCCTACCACTGTCACCTCAGTAAGAACTTCCCAGGTTTTACTGGTGGAGGAGGTCCACCATAGGGGAATCTTCCCTGATGACCTTAAGGGATCAAAGTAGCAAGTAAAGTAGTCAAGCCTACTTCCCCCTCTATTGGTCACCTAAAGAAAGGTATAGGTCAAGGAAAAATTAAAGGTAAGAAGATGTTTGTGTACCTTTCTAGAACAAAAACAATTTATCGCATATATGTGATAATTTCCAAGTAAAAACATGCAATTAATACCTCATAAGACATTAGACAATGAAAAATTTCTATGAATGGTACAAATTTGCAGCAGTACACCAGTCTTATGACAACAATATAAATTTGCAACAACAACAATAAAAAAAGCTTAAAATTTCAACAATTGACCAATAAAATTAAGCATGCATCACATAGTACATTATCCAATTGCTTAGGAGAAATTTTGAGCAAGTTAAACGACCTTTGCAAGAGAGTATGCAACAAATAAAGGTGTATTAAGATGGTTGTAGCAAACTTTTGCAACAAAAACAAGTTTACTAGAGAGTTAGTGAGTGTTAGTGTTAGCAAAATTAGTAGAAAGCTTGAGAGAATAGAAAGATAGTATTTGTTGATCAATTTCACAAATGGAGAGGTGTAAGATGAGTGCCTTTGAAGGCTATGGAGCCTTTATAACAACAATACATAATAATGCTTGAAGATTGAGATGGAGCAGATTAAGAGGTATGGATTAAACTCTAAGGTGCTAGCACATTATGGACTTAGGGTTTAATCCTTAAAGAGAAGAATTTCTAGAGTGCAAGCACTTTTGGGCTCTAGCAACCTTTTCTCCCTTCTTAATACTACAACTGAGTCAATAAATAAAGTGTCTAAGGATAAAATACTAAAGTGATATCACTTTAGGGCTTTAGGATGCTAACCCTAGCAAAGAGATTTCACCAATTTTGAACAAAAATAACCTTGTGAGAGGAGGAAGCAAGTATGCTCCTCTCTTACAGTTTCACCAAGAAAGATGTCTAGCATGAAAAAGAGAAATTACCATGAAGCATTGATAACAGACATATAAAATTGCAGAAATTTCACTCACTTCACCAAGATAGCATGAGATAAAACCCTAATTTCAGAAACCATCCAATAGTTAGTGAAAGCATCCACAAATTGATCCTCCAAGCAAGTCGCATAAGTGTAGAAGAGAGAGACAACCAAGTAGAGAGAAAATTCTAGACATGTTCTCACAAATGGTGAGTAATGAAATGATGAAAAATAAAAATGAGATGGTCCTTTATTTAAATGAGGCCATCTAAACCAAGTTGTCCACTTAAAAATGTCAACAAAAAATTAGAAGAGGGTCGAACCCCTTCATTTGCATTTTCAATTTACAAAAATGAAAATTAGATAAAGTAAAACCCTAAAAAGGGTGGCGTCATGCCTTAGGAGGGTGACGTAGGGATAGAGAATGTGACATCTAGCCTCAATGAGTGGAACATTGGGCCTCCAAAGGCCATGTGTCATGATCCTTTGTGTAAATGTCACATGCCATGAGCCTCCACCTATCAAAACACCTATGAAATTTGTTGGCCCTTGACCAAGTTTTGAGGAACACTTGATCATATTTGACCGTTTTTGGGACTTCGACAGCTTGTCAAAGAGGGAGTCCAACACAAAGCAGAAATCATGGAAGCTAGACCCCTTTTTGGGTCTTTTTTGGGTTTTTGGGGATAATGTAATGGGATTGGGATGTCGGCCCATGGGTTTACCCATGTTTAGGCCTATTTTGTATGTATATATAGATGTATAGGCCATATAGAGGAGTAGTGGATGATATATCTATGTGAAGTAGGCTAAGTGCCAAGGGTTGAATCTGTATGATCAAGGCTTTGTGCATTCTGTATAAGACTTGCAAAGCTGAGTGCAAGTCCCTGTGAGAGATTGTAGAAGACTTTGTGTTGTAGTGCAAGGAAGAAAGATCTAGTGAGTTGCGCAGATCTTCTATCCTATGCGAAGAGGGATTCAGATGGCTCTGTGTTGTAACCTGAGTAACTGAAGATAATAAAGAAGAAAACTTTGTGGACGTAGCCCCAGGGTGGGGGTGAACCATGGTAAATATGTGTGTTATGCTCTGTGCCTCGACCTAATGTGTTTGTCTCTTCCTTTTCTAAGTGCTTTGATGTGTTTAGATAGATCTATTTATGCTTTGTGATTCTAAGATTGTTACACCTCAATATTGCTCGCTTCGATAAGTGTCGCAAGTGTCGCATGTTCCTCACAACTATCGTAAGTGTCGCATGTTATTCATAAGTGTCGCAAATTTCAAACAAAGCATACTGCCATGATGACAACACTAAGGAGACACTCAGAATACCTCAGACACTTGATTTGGAGGAAGGAGAATGATCAACTGAAGTCAAGAATCTCTTGCCACCTGAAAGGAGCTCTTAAACTAGGGTTTTAAGGGAGAGCGCTCCCCTACATCAGCCTTGGGAGCACTGGCGCTCCCCCACAAGGTATTGGGGAGCGTTATAACACCAAATCACCCCTCTGAAGGAGTGCTACCCATCTTTGAAGCACTGGAACTCCCCTTGAGCCTACTAGGGAGCGCTATAGCGCCCTGATGCCCCTTTTGAGGGAGCGTTGTCTAATCTGGGTAGTGGTTGATTTGTTGAGGAGAATAAGGGGAGGATCTTTCAATTTTGGAAGGCAGTTTCATTCAAATTCTTGGTTCAATCAGAAGATCCCTGATCTAAGGAGGGAATTCCTCAACCTACCCTAAAGATAACTCAAGAGGTTAAGCCTCTCTTAACCTATATAAGCAGGCTCTATGATGGTGAAAAGGGGGAAGAATTGCTAGCATGAAACCTATGATCTCATAGGAAACACACAGTGAGCTGGAGGAGAGTTATCAGCGAAGATTCTATCATTCAGATCGTGGATCTTTTGAGCAAGGGTTAGACAAAGGGGACTTGACGAAGCTGTCGCATTCGCATCTACAATTGTAAGTTACTGTTGTCATTGCTCTCATTAATATGACACGCTTGGCCTGTTTCTTTCTAGTTTGTGTCTGATCTTACATAAACTTATCTCTGGTAGATAGATCTATTTTCAAGCTAATATCAATAGAGTAGGAAGTGGTCATACTATTGTTTTGTCTATAGAGCTCATCGAGGAGCGAAAGATTGGAGCTCAACTTGGAGCGTGCAGGTACAAACGTCGATAAAAATGTACTTTTGTTCTCCTTCTTCCTCATGTATTAGTTTGTATAGATTTGAAAGGAAGTCAGTGTCCACATTAAGCACTTTCTGTCTTAGAGTTAAGAGTCTAGTTCTTTGAGGCAATCTACCTATCCACAGGGAGATTTTCCTACAACAGAAACTGACGATTCTACTGGGGAGCCCTCGAATCAAAACCTGTTTGTTTTGATTTCTCCTCAATAGACCTTGTCTCACACCTTGATTGTTCTCAGACCTGGTTCACCCCTTTTTGATTGATTTCATACGCTAATTGACTCCCTACCCCATCACACTCAGCTTGATTGTCGAGACTAGATCGCAATTTTTGGATTTTTTGACATTTTTAGGAGTTTTTTTAACCTAGCGCCCCTGTGCCGATGTTAGCAGAGTGCCAGCACTCCCTGAGTGCCTTACACAGAGCGCTATAGCGCTCCTTTCCCTTTACAACAGAGCACCAACCCTCTTTTGGCCAAAAAACTTTCCAGAATTGCTCTTTTCAGGGTTTTACCTCTGTGTTTCACTTGCTGAGCCTCCATGTGAGTCAATGCTTCTTCCTTTTCAACTTTGACATCTTTCTTTTTGAAGAACAAACACCTTGTTGTTTAGATTTTGTAGTTTTCTTCATTGTTGTTGAGTTTTTCTGCTGATTGGGAGTTTGAAACCAATGCATTTTTGTTCTCTCCTTTTTTGATTGAGCGAGAAACTCTAGTGAAGGACATTAGAAGCCTGCAGATCTTTTCATTTGGTTCTAGTTAAGGTCATTGTTCTTCGACATCTCTTTTGGTGTGAAGTTCTTGATTTTTCTTTGTTTTTTCCTTTTCTTTTGCTTCTTGTTTTTTATCGCAACAAGAGGGTGTATTGTTTGTACGAAACCTGCTTGTGTTGGTCTGATTTGCATTGATCCAAAAGGATAATTGGCAGGAGAAGTGTTGTTTCGAATTAATCATTATTCACATACAAACAATAAAGAGACATCTTTATGATTGATTTTTCATATTAGAAGGTATTTCAAAAAAATTTAGCACCACATCGAATTTGATTGAAAAAAATTTGTTTGAGGACATTCCTTATTAGTGCTTGTTAGTGAAAAGAACTCTCTCTCTCTCTCTCGTAAATAGATGTTCGTCGAAAAGAAATGAATGCTTATCATCTTTAATGCATTTTTGGGGATTGATTCATAATTCCATTTGTTTCACTTTCATGCACCCCTTTTGAGTAAAGAACATCTATAAAATGAAAGCTAATTAAAAACTATTTAGAACATTTTCCTTTCTAGGATCCTCCACCAACAATAGACTAGGCTTAGTACTTTGGATTAGGCTATGAGCATAACTCTCCAAAGTTTCCAAAGAAAACATTAGCATCCTGATTTAGGGAGAGTCAAATCCAATTGTCGTATAAGTCTGCCTGGGATCCCCCTCTCACACAGGGGTTACGCGTGAGTTCGCATTCAGGAGAGCTACGGAGATTATCCCTCCGTGGTTTGACTGATTGTAGTGGTTAGATCATATTATGGGGATCGCTTAAAGGTAAATCCACAATTACTGAGTGGAAACATTTTTAGTTGATTTCGGGCTAGATACCTGTACGTTCAGATCGGACTGTCGACTATACCCGCCCAGAAGCTGATTGCGAGTTGGTAACCTTAGTGGCCATAATCTTTAGGGTCTTACACAAGGTGACAGTGAAGGGAAGTCTCACTGTACCTGGAGCAGACATTGGTCAAACTCACTCAAGATCCTTGGAGGGTAAATCCACAATTACTGCGTGGAAGCTTGCACCAAGGTGTAAGTCCATTAAGCAGGTCGCCATTGTAACTGTTCCACCATATCCCTGCCCCTTCTTGATTTGATCACGCGACGTTGGATTTCATCACCAACTAGTACGTTCATCGAAAGAAGGTCCTGTTTTCTTGGTTGTGATTCTTAGATTCTATTAGCGTATACTGTTTATTTTCAGTAGTTGACCATAGATCTTTTCCTCCGACTCTTTTTCACCAACATCGACCCTCCACGCCATTCACGGAGGCTACAAGGAATTCCTCCAGAAAATATGGAAGGGAACACCCCTTTACCCCCTCCTTCTATGGAGGAATCTCCTCAACAGAGCGAGGTTCAAGACACTACAACTTCCCAAGAAGAAGTTCCCACTCCTTTAGAGAATTTTCGAATTGTTTCAGAGTCTCCGGAAGCTTTCCGCATTCCGGAGGGATATGAATGACATGTCCTCCAACTGAATTCAGTTGGTGAATTTGTCATCGTCAATCCTTTTGACATTCCGACTGGGTCTCATTCAAACCCTCTAGCCGACGACCCCTTTTGGACTGCAGACATTGTTCAAAGTCCACTGTGCATGGTGCGGGATCTTTATGGAGTAGGAATAGGTGTCAACGCGCCTATTACCTACACCGTACCCCTAAACCATTTTATCGGTACCACCGTTTTTACGGCCACACCATCCGTTGGTCCGAACACATCGTCCGTTGGCCCAAGGTCTACTTTTCCTCTCCAGACGGCCCATTCTACAATGGTCCCTCACATTCCGACTATCCCTGTCGGTAATGCAGTGGTTAGCCAAGCTGCAATTGGCACACCAATAACACCAAGACCTACATCGTCACTCCCTTTTGGGTATAGAGCACTGAATTTTACCACTGCCACTACTACCCAAGTTATGCTAGGAAGTTCGATACCTATCCAACAACCCGGAGGGACTGGTCTTGGTGGTCTTAATCCATTCGGTGGTACCGGTCAGTCATTTACATCTGGTTCTCAAATTCTGGGAACTCTACCTCAAGCTGGGGGGCATCCTCCCACCGGAGGAAAACTTCCATTTGGAGGGCACCCTCAATCTGGAGCCTACCATCAACCGTATGGGAAAAATGTGTCTACCACACCTAATCCATGGAATATCCCTTTTCCAGGAAACCCACAGTTCTTGGCAGGACACAATTCTCAAGCTCCACAACAACCCCCTTATGGACAAATGTCAAATCCAACTCATAATCCTCAAAACCCATCCGGTTATCCTCCGCTCGCACATGTTTCTCAAAACACCTCGAATCTTGTGTACCCTGGTCAACACCAACCTTATACAAGAGGGCCCACTAGTTACAATTATCCGCATAACCCAGTGTATGGCCCTACTGGTGTCCCCATGCCACACCAGTATTACCCACAGGTTGACCGACAACTACCTTTTCTAGCAACCCTGGACCTTCCAGACTTGTCTCGGTTAATGAATGATCCCATTTTTCATTCTCCGGTTTGGCCAACTATTCCAGCTAAACTTCCTTCTGATATCCCAAAATTCGACGAAAAGTCTAGAGAAGACCCAAACAACCACGTGATGACTTTCCATTTGTGGTGTTCATCCAACTCCCTCATGGACGATTCTATACGTTTGTGTCTTTTTCAACGAACGCTTACGGGTTTCGCAGCAAAATGGTATATTGAACTACCACGTGCCTCTTTTCACGATTTCAACTCCCTCTCCATGTCCTTCCTCACACACTTCCAACTACCCATTCGATATGAGACGAGTACTAAACTATTGACCTCCCTTTGTCAGACAACCTCCGTACACATCTCTGATCATATTCATGAATGGAGACGACGATGAAGGCTAATAAAAGCAGTCATTCATGACCAATTATTAGCGGAATGGTTCACTAAATCATTGTTACCCCAGATCGCTCGTGATGTTGCCATGGGTGGTGTAGTCACCGAGGAAGAAGCTATTGCCCGAGCTCAGTACTTAGACTTAGTTTATTCACAATCTAGTACTCTGTACAAGTTGATACCAAATGCTACCTGTGCCACTAATGATCCATCCAAACCATCATCTACCTTGCATGCGGATGGAGTTATTGGCTCCGTCAAAACCCAATCTGCTTCCCAGTTGACTGGAACAACTCAGTGGTCCACTCTGATGCCTACTCCTAGTCCGACTGCACCCTCTTCTACTCCCCCTCAGACTCAGGTTTTTGAGGTGAATGCAGTCCAATCGACCCCTTCACAACAACTTGGGGGCAAGAAGAAAGTGAGAAATAAACCAAAGAAAAACAATAACAATGAACAACCGAAAAATCAACCGCAAACCCCTGCTGTCGGAAAACAACCACAACGAAAACTGAAATTCCCATGTCTCATTTGTGGTGACGATCACTACACTCGAGACTGTCCACATCGCGATGAAGTGACCAAACTTTTTAAGGGAAATTCACAGCCCGCTGTGCTTACTCAACCTTTTCCACAGCAACAATCTTTGGTTGCTCAAACCCCCACTGCAGGGGGTAGTTCCAACCAATCCCATGATGAGGCCTCGACAAGCGCCCACATTTACATGTTTAATGGGATTAATCTAACCACTCGCACTGTGACATATGGCACACCAATTAAACCTGATAAACCGAAGACTATTAACGGTTCTTCGTCAGACCCATTACCATCTTCCGTTAGTCCTCCGTCTGCTAGCCCTCCATCCGGGCCACTTCAGATTGAGAAACCTTCATTTGACTCCATTTTACTCCCTCCTAAGAGCACTATCCAGAAATCTACCTTCAATCCTAATTCACGGGCTTCCCAAAACTACAACATTGTTGGAGATTTAGCTCAAGCACCATGTGCTATGTCTGCTCTGGAAGTTTTGCAACACTGTCCCAACCAACGTAGAACACTCTTAGCTGCCATTGGCGCTTTCGATCTAGAGTCATCAAATAACCTCATGTTTAATCTAGATGATCATCAACCCTGACTCTCTCACCAACTGGCCTTTTAGATCGATGTTGTTGTTTACAATCAACAAATTCATCGAAATATCTTGGATGAGGGAGCCTCTACTTGTGTCATGTCTTTAGCTTGTTGGAAAGGCTTAAAATCACCTGCCCTTAAAAAATCCCCTACGATGTTACACGCTTTCGATGGGTGAGGTTTTCATACACGCTTTACAATCCTTAGCCGTTCAGTTGGGCGGAAAAACTGTTACCATTGATGTCGAGGTGGTCGATGCCCCCCTTGATTACAACCTACCTTGGAAGAAGTTGGTTCTACGCTATGACTATAGTCGCCTCGTCGGNGTGTACAATTCCCCCATCAAGGAAAAATTGTCACTATCGATCAACTCGATTTCTGCACACCCGACGCTCGCGCCCCTGTCACCAACAACATTACTTTTCTGGGAGACCACCCAGTTACGTATGAAAGTATTGGCGTTGGCTTATTGAAAGATTCTATCCTCATGGGTACCTTCCCTACACCACTTCCACCCACCGTGCATCATATTTCCACTGTCAATATGATCTCGACTATGCCTTATCAATCCTTGGAATCATCTGATCCTTGGGTTGTACCTAGTCCTATGGAATTTGATGTGCTCGGTGACACTATGCCACTTAGCCCAGCCGAGGCCGCATACATAGCTATTCAATCTACCTCTCCCTCTCTGGACAACCCACATTCATTGGCACCTGATGCCTACTTGATGCCCTCATGGTTGGATTCCCTATCGTCTGCAATTGATTACATTTCCCAAATTTTCCCTTCCGATGAATCTATAATGGAAATGCTTAGCATTGACGACATACCTTGGGATGATAACCATCATTGATTCTCTTTTCTTCCGCCTTTGGAAGAAATCCACCAAGACATACACTCTGTCTTCCCTCCTGATGTTACTGATGCTCCGCAATCTCCCATCCTCACACAAGATACTCTTTCTGAGGGGAATACGGGTAATATCTCTACCATGATCATTATTGATATTTCAATCAAATAAGGTGTCATGGAAAACATTAACCTTGGTGCTAATTGCACACCCAAAAAAGTGGTCTCTTACACCGCTCGGTTTAAAGAATTCTGCAATGTCTTCGCTTGGAGCTATGAGAAAATGCCAGGGATCGACCCTTCGATCGTCGTGCACGAAATCAAGACTTACCTTGGCACGAAACCTATTCGACAAAAACTTCGCTCGGTTCATCCCAAGAAAATCGCAGCTATAAAGGTAGAAGTTGAGAAACTTCTAAAATCTGGCTTTATCTATCCCATCCCTTTGACAGAATGGGTCTCCAATCTTGTTTCGGTTGCCAAAAAACAAGGGACCATCTGTGTTTGTGTTGACTATCAGGATCTCAACAAAGCTTGTCCAAAGGACAACTACACTACACCCTTCATCGACCAAATCATCGATAATTGCGCTGGGAGCATAATCTTCTCTTTCATGGATGGCTTCTCTGGGTATAACCAGATTGAAATCTTACCTACTAATCAACATAAGACAGCCTTTATCTGCCCATGGGAAACTTTTGCCTATCGAAAGCTACCTTTTGGTCTCAAAAATGTTGGTGCTACTTTCCAGCAAGCCATGTTGTACGCTTTCCACGATATCAAGCATATCGCAGAACCTTACCTTGACGACTTACCTGCCCACTCATCCAATCGATCTAATCATGTTGATCACTTACGGGATATTTTTCTTCGATGTCGGTTCTACCGCATCCTCTTGAACCCACATAAGTGCATTTTTGCTGTCGAATCTAGTCGACTCCTCGGTTTTATTGTCTCTAAAGACGGGATTAGGGTGGATCCCTTAAAGATCAAGGCTATTCTGGCCTTACCCCCGCCCACCAATTTAACCCAACTCCAAAGTTTGCAAGGAAAAGAAAACTTCCTTCGCCATTTCATTTGTAACTATGCTGAGATAACTAAAGGATTTATGCGGTTACTGCAGAAAAACACCCCTTTCATCTGGGATGACATCACTCAACAGTCATTTGATGCTTTCAATCATGCCTTGACCCGCGCACCTTTGTTACACCCTCCAGAGTATACAAAGGACTACATCCTTTACTTAGCCGCCTCCACTTCCACTATTGCGATGATGTTAGTTCAGGAGGACCCCAACGGTGAGGAACATGTGATCTATTACCTGAGCAAGAGTCTATCTGGACCTGAACTCCGATATTCACATGTAGAGAAACTGGCTCTAGCATCCGTCATCGTTGTCCAGAGATTATGCCATTACATCTTATTACGCACCACCACGGTGATTGCGGACTCCAACCCCATGTACCACGTCTTGACACGTC
>SNQJ01S0083151.1:33892-46176 GCA_010110895.2 Picea sitchensis
AGAAATATACGTCTTCCAACTCGATGGTTAGAAGCCATGTTCCGATCCGGAACCCTTGCTCCACGACATCCCATAAGCCGATCATGTGCTCAAGCAACAAAATATCCTTCTTCATTTTTTGCAATTTAAACAAAATAAGCCACAAGCTCTCAGTGCGGCCCACGTGCGAGGACTCCGCAAGGCATCCAAGTAATCAATATCATGCACTCGTTCTTTCCACTCAATCATGGTTGCCGAAATCACCTACAAAAAAAAATAATAATAAAGAATTTCAATATTTCAATATTTTGACAATTTCGGCAATTTCTTAAAGCAATTTAAAAACATGGAATCTAATGCCCACATTGTTTAAAAATACCACACCCTCTTTTATAATCATCACGCCTTCTCTTTGCCATTCAATATCCATCACACAACAATTAAACGTTTTTAAATGAAAACGATTTCCCTTATGGCTGCGCGGGCATACGTGAGAATTTTGTACGGATTCTTTGACAAAAATGACCCATCCACTTAGGTATTCAGGTGTTGGCATCTTGGCTATCACCTTTTAAAACGTTTTTGCAAAAAGAATGCCTTTTTCCCATCGTTTTTAATAGAGTCCGATTTGATCTTTTTTGGGGCAACTTAGGGCTTCATTTTTTAAATTAAATGTTGCTATGAAAATGAATATTAAACCATGTAATTGAAAGAAGGAGAGATGAATATCTACCTGGTCCAAACGGCAAGAGAAATGGTCAGCCGTAGCTCCAGTATCAAGAGAAACAAGATCCACCTCCAAAGTGAGAATCTCCACTGCTACAACTCTTTATGCAAAATGAAATGGTAAATGAAATTTTTCTTGTATTACTATTTATAAATTTCCATTTTTTATAAGGTATAGTTATTTGTGGGTTTCTCTAACAATATAATGGCTTCACTAAACCTCTGGATTGCAATTTTGACATCGCAGGTTTCCTGGCAGTTCTGATCGATTATTTACCTTGTCGCACTTATGAGCATAGTCTTGGTTCGTTCTCAAGATCGAAAATATGAGAATGCACCGGGTAAACTTTTATCTCTTTTTCGGACCCGCATGGACACACGAAAGAGGAACCCCCCTGGAGTCATCTTTAAACTCTTTTCAGACTCTCTAAATATGAAAAGATTGTCGAGTGATCTTGTTTCCTTTCACGCTCATTAAAAGGTTTGAAAGGGCGTCTTTCAAGCGATATTTTATCTCTTTTTTGGTCTCGTCAGACTATTGTACGAAAAAGGAACTGAGAGAGTTCTCTTTTAAGTGTTTTTCCAAAATCTATAATCCCAAAAAACCTTCAAGTTTTCTTTCTTTGGAATCGCTAAAATACACATTGATAGTCCCATACGGGATCGAACCCTTACTTCTTCCAGTTCGTTAAACAAAGGCAGAGGAACTTACCGAAGGTGAGTTATATCGAGCATGTGTTATCCTCCTCGATCTCATTAAATAAAAAAGAGGCACTTGTCTATCTGGATGGGGGAAAATTTGAAAGAAGCAAGCTAGGCAATCTCTTGAGAACATTACCAAGTAATTCTTAGAGTCTCCCTTGAACACGACACTTTTCCATTTGCACACATTATAATTCGTCGAACCTCTGCACTGAGCCAATCCTTTGAGTTTCTTTCACTCCTTTGGGTTACCCGACGCAAGTCACAACATTCACTGCATTATCAAGTTTTGGTCCATGTCATGTTTTGTTGCTGTGCCTCAGTGTTCAAGGGAAGTATCCGCCTCTAGAGTCAGCCATCACAAATATCTTGTCTCAAAACCCATGTCAATCCATGTTCTTTTGATATACCAATTACATCTCTATGTTCGTTTCGTGTCATTTATGGGGGATACATCAAGGCCCTCCCTCGACGAATCTATTCCTGTCGACTTCAACACATTATCTAGGAATCAGGCTTAGAAGCCAGTTAGTACTTTGGGACCTACATGCCTCAATGGCAGACCTCCTCACATTCGACAGTAGGTTTACATCATTTACCTCTGATCGGATGATTCCACGGATGTTCAACTCCAGCTCATCCATTCACATTTGTTGGAATGTACTAGGGTACCTTGGGAATCATTGACATTAATGGTGGTCTCCCTCGCACTTGTTAACGGTTTACACCATTGACTGGTAATCAAGTGGTTTCTTCCATATTCGACATCAGGACATCTATTCACATGGTTAGAATCGTACCACATTGGGATCGGTAAGAAGACCCTGGGTTGAGTGATCACTTTGATATATACTTTTCCTAGGTTGCAAAGGAAGTTTCTCTTGGACAAATGATGCATACACTGTTACATAGATCCACTTTGTATTGGCCGTGGCTATGTATTGTCATCTCGTAGATCCACTGTGTATTCTTCGTGGCTATGATCAGTCCAGGTCATCATAGTATAGATCCACATTGTATCCTCGGTGGCTATACCTTTTCATTAATACATCTATGGATCCGCAGTGTATTTTATGGCGGCCATATCTTGCAAGTCTTGATCACTCAAGCATAGGTATGCTTGCCTTGGGTTTTGAAACATGTCATAATATTTGTTGGATGTTTGTGTGCAGCTTCCGTCAGGTTCTCCGAGTCTATACCCTTGCTTGAAAGTCTACAAACCATTTCAGTTATCAGTTCCTGTCTTCTAACTTCATACTTTGGGGGGCAATTTGTTACACCTCAATATTGCTCGCTTCGATAAGTGTCACAAGTGTCACATGTTCCTCACAACTATCGCAAGTGTTGCATGTTATTCATAAGTGTCACAAATGTCAAACAAAGCATAATTCCATGATGACGACACTAAGGAGACAATCAGAATACCTCAAACACTTGATTTGGAGGAAGGAGAATGATCAACTGAAGTCAAGAATCTCTTTCCACTTGAAAGGAGCTCTTAAACTAGGGTTTTAAAGGAGAGTGCTCCCCTACATCAGCCTTGGGAGTGTTGGCACTCCCCCACAAGGTATTAGGGAGCGTTATAACACCAAATCACCCCTCTGAAGGAGTGCTACCCATATTTGAAGCGCTGACACTCCCCTTGAGCCTACTAGGGAGTGCTATAGTGCCCTGATGCTCCTTTTGAGGGAGCGCTATCTAATCTGGGAAATGGTTGATTTGTTGAGGAGAATAAGAGGAGGATATTTCAAGTTTGGAAGGCAGTTGCATTCAAATTCTTGGTTCAATCAGAATATCCCTGATCTAAGGAGGGAATTCTTCAACCTACCCTAAAGATACCTCAAGAGGTTAAGCCTCTCTTAACCTATATAAGCAGGCTCTATGATGGTGAAAAGGGGGAAGAATTTCTAGAATGAAACCTATGATCTCATAGGAAACACACAGTGAACTGGAGGAGAGTTATCAACGAAGCTGCTATCATTCAGATCGTGGATCTATTGAGCAAGGGTTAGACAAAGGGGACTTGACAAAGCTGTTGCATTCGCATCTACGATTGTAATTTACTGCTGTCATTGTTCTTATTAATATGACACGCTTGGCCTGTTTCTTTCTAGTTTGTGTCTAATCTTACATAAACTTATCTCTGGTAGATAGATCTATTTTCAAGCTAATATCAATAGAGTAGGAAGTGGTCGTACTGTTGTTTTGTATACAGAGCTCATCGAGGAGCGAAATATTGGAGCTCAACTCGGAGCGTGCAGGACAAACGTCGATAAAAAGGTACTTTTGTTCTCCTTCTTCCTCATGTATTAGTTTGTATAGATTTGAAAGGAATTCAGTGTCCATGTTAAGCACTTTCTGTCTTAGAGTTAAGAGTCTAGCTCTTTGAGGAAATCTACTTATCCGCAAGGAGATTTTCCTACAAAAAAGATATAAATGAATGTTAGATTTGGTATGTAATATGCTTAATTCTTGATCTTTCGAATCTAATCTATATTGTTGTGTCTAAGTGATGAATTATTTTATATCTAAGTACATACTGCGATGCTCTGTGCTATCTGTGAAGTATCATGAGGGTTGAATATTGATGAGTAATCTATTCTAGGTGATTTCTAAGTGTTATAATCACATATCTGTGTCCCAGCTAAGGTTGCAGACACTTGAGTCTTGCAACCACCCCTGCCTCTACCTCAGGTGAGACTTCATCTGCTTCACAGGTGTTGCTGAAAGGGCCGATAGTTAGGGTTTTGTTGGTACGTTGTTGTAGCATTGAACCCTGGGTCTTCCCCTATGCCGACAAATGGTTCCGTTGCCGAGACCTGAAACTATGATTGCTAGGAACATAGCAGAAGAATATTTGTGCAAAGATTCGTCCTAAAACTGTGAAAGATCTATGCGTGAATCTATTCCCTAATGCGCAGTGATCCACTTGATCTGAAAAGCTCTATGCTGAAGAAGGAAGGAAAAATATGAAGGAAAGAAGTCAGATATGCAAGAAAAGAGGTTGATATTGAAGAAAATAAGTAAGATCTGTAAGCTCTATGCTCCGATAAATATAAGAATAGTTAAAAGTTCTTAGATCTGGAAGCTTTGTGCCCTGTACAAGTAAAATAAGTGAATTTTTTTGTTTCTAAAGTATGGATTTAGGTATGCTTGATAGATTTTGTCCTAGCTTGAAAACTAGGGCATTATTAGATGAAAGAACGTTTGATATGAATAGATCTGATAAGAATAATGAAAGATATGTTATACCTATGCATAG
The DNA here is from genome assembly GCA_010110895.2 of Picea sitchensis. Classification (NCBI taxonomy): domain Eukaryota; kingdom Viridiplantae; phylum Streptophyta; class Pinopsida; order Pinales; family Pinaceae; genus Picea; species Picea sitchensis. Next base: position 38,562 of record SNQJ01S0083151.1, read on the forward strand.
AAAGAATTTTTGGACTAACCAATGGATGCAGGATCTTATAAAGAAATTTTAATAGGATAGCCATTATGACCCTAGAAAGTAGTACAAGAAAAGTTGGGGATCATTGAAGAGAAAGAGAGGAGTAACTCTTTGTTACAGTTGCAGAAGACAAGGACATCTTGCTAAGGAATGCCCTGGGAGAAACCCTAGTTGCCTCTGTTGTAAGGGTATGGACCATGAAGTATTGGATTGCCCTAGAATGATTGCTAGACTTGGAAAGCTGAATATGCAACAAGAAAACCTTGAAGGAGATCAAGAGACTAAGATTATAGAAGAACCCCATAAATAATCTGAGATTATGTTGTTAAAAATGAAAGAAACCTTGGATGAACATAAAAATGCCAGTTTGTCAGAGATCTTCAAAGAAAAGGAGAAAATCAAAGTAAGAATAGGAGACTTCGACATTGACTATGCTCTAGATGAGGGAACACAGATGAACATTATGACATAAAGTACTTGGGAAACCCTAGGAAGGCCTGCTATGGTTCCTTCACTAGGAAAAATAGGGTTGTTTAAAGGAAAAATGGTAACCCTATGTGGCAAGATTACCCGGATAGCTATGAGTACCCATGGAGCTTCGACAGAGGAAGAATTCAAAGTTATTAAATTTATTGAGGATCATGCCCCATTTCCAGCTTTGTTAGGCAAGATCTGGATTGAAAAAGACCAGATCTAGAAAAAAGAAGAAAAGGAAGCCCTAGAATAGAAGAAGCAAGAACTCATGGAATTTATGACTAGAAAGATCGCCTACTTGATGGAAGAACAAGAGAACAGATCTAAGCTATTGAACACCAGGGACTTGGATGTCGAAGCTATAAGAGCATTAGAGGAACCAAAAAAGGATGAAATACCTAATCCATATGATGAAGGAGTATTACCCTTGGATCTGAAGAAAGAATCTCAGCATCGCGAAGTGACTATGTCAAGAGAAAATAAGAATCGGAATAAAAAAAGGATGACTGAGATGAAGCTCACTAGGAAGAAGGCTAGGAAGATAAGTAAGAAGAGAGCCAAGACCTAAAATCTACAAAAGGCTCCAGAGGAAACTTTGCAGAAGGAGAAATCACAGGAATTGAGCTTCGCTGGAATATCAGAACAACGACATACGACACTTCGCCATGGCGAAGCAATATAAACATTGGACCGATATACCCGTTCGACTTATGCCCAGAACGGAAAGAAAATCATTAAAGGATCACCACCAGACCATTGGACCACGCCATAATGGATGGATCAACATTTATGAAAGCTTCATACCCATTGCAAGAAGACCGTTGATGAATTACCTATTTATCTCACCGCGCCGTGTCCGAAGAACACTTTTGCCAATTGAAAAACTGAAGCCCACAGAACTAGTGATTGTCTATAGTGATCATTGCAAGTAGATTGTTCATCCTAGTGCAGTATTTTGAGATCATCGTGACCCCGATTATCTTTCCCAAGTGTGTATGTCCGACGAGCTCACCGAACTTGAGGAATTCTTCATAGAGGTCCTTCTCGATTTAATGACTGAGAGAGTCATGTTGGAAAGAAGAATGTCCATCGGAGTCCAAGCATCATCGACGGGAGGAGTGCAAGCCTCCTCGTCGACTACTTGAGCAGGAACATCTCGAGCCGATGTAGAAAGAAGAACTAAGCATAACGAAGACATAGCCAACGCAAAGTTAGTGCCATCCATCCTACCAGCTTACATACCTCCTCTGAGAAGTGAGATTAATAGGGATAGTGTCCCTAGTGATTCGAAAATCGAAGCTTAGTTATTACACACTATAACCTCAATTTAATCAAGACCTTTTTCTAACGGTGCATGTGAATATAAAGACAACAAAGACTTGAATAATTAAGAGCAATAATAGATAAAACAAGAATGCAAACCATCAACCAATTGTACACAAGAAGTTGATGACGGAGTTTGGAAATCTCGTCTACATCTCCGGGCCTTTGTCTTCAGTGCGGGAGGCTTTCTCTATTAAATATTCAATGCTTTACAATATGCATTCAAAATACATCATATAGGGAATCTGACTAACTAGTTGTATTCTACTCTGTCTCAAAAACCTGACGCAATAGACGACACTAAAATCGGAGTAATAAAACTCCTGGAAACTGCCTCCAAAGCTCAGTTACTTGCACTGCTCAAGACTACTTGACCTTGGCTTCAAGCTTCTTTTCTGCTTCTTGCTTGTGTAAAACCTCTCAATAAATTATTTTATATATCCATGAGGTAGAGGGATCAAATCCCAACATTCCACTTTTTGTGGCACTCAATTTGGCTCAATATCCACCAAGATATGGCCGAATAACCAAAATTGGTCAAATAAATCAATAAAAACCATAATTATATGGTCAAAAACCCATTTTATGCCAAATAATAGGGATAAGCCCCCCAAGATGAGCGCATGCCCCTATTTATGGTCATATGGTTGATCTTCTCGGATTCAAAGGCTAATTCATAGCCATAAATCCCCATAATATGCGCGTGCCCCCTAAACTCGGTCATATGGATGAGGTCGTGCCCTTCAAATGTGCCCATTACTATTCCCTTGCGCTTTAAACATAATAAAAGGGGTTTGATATTACAAGCTTCTCCATTGGCACGTTGGTTGTTGAGGTTGTTCCAAAGCTTAGCGCCTTGCTTCAAGAGGTCATGGGTTTGATTCCCATGAGCTCTAAAATATTTTTAGACCACCATACAAAGTATTGTAATTTAAATAAATTAAAAAGTGTTTCTTATAACAAGAAACATGGTGGGTGTGTTGGTGTTGGCCCATTTCTCAAGGTGGTGGTCGTGGGTTCAAAACCCATTGACTCCAAACATTTTTTTGGAACTTTCCATATGTGTGATGACTGGTGCCACATGGCTACCCATGCCTAGGCCACATGGCACCACCACATTTGTTCAAAACTTTGCCACGTGTCCAAACTGCATTGGTCCAATTTTTCCATATCTGTCCAGTCACCGGTCGCCACTTGTTAACTTGGATGGATCCTTGTCATCACCCAGTAACCCTGTTGTCTTTACTGCCACATATCAATTTTCCACTGCCATGTCAACACTGTTGATGTCAGCATTTGACTAGACCTGTTGACTTTTTCCCTGTTTGGGAAAGCAGTCAAAGTGTGATAACTCTCGCATACAGTGTCCATTTGAGAAAGTGGATATATGGCTGAAATCGAGAGAACGAGATGGACGCAATGGTGTTGGTCTTGTCGAATTCTGAGCACTTTGATTTGTAGGCATTTTTGAGCCCCATCAAGCTCCTAGATCCAAATTTGGATCACCTAGAGACTTTGAATACACCCTAGTCACTACATATCTACCGAAAGGAGTATGCACCTACCACGCAGATCAAGACAAGGTTACAGTGTTGAAGTTTTGTGACTTCAACTTGGGGGACCGTAAAGCTTACAACATGCTCACCCCATATAAGTACTTGACGAGAACTAAGGGCAAGAATTTGAAGTTCATCCCTCAACAATGGACGATGAACCTCACACAGTCTACTTTGCTCAATGTTATGAAAATACCGCACTTCAGCAGACACTAGGAGGTAAATGCTTTTGTAAAATTGTTGCTATCAAGTTACCACAGATGATACCTGTGGTTAGATCATCGCATAACTTTTGATCTAACGCTGATCAATAGGATCACCGGGCTTAGCATGTAGGGCCCCGATCCCCATGAGTACTATCCTGGAAATACCACAGACCACACTCTTGCCTTGAAGATCAAAGAAGCCTATGGAGATGTTGAGAAAGGCGCAAGAGGCTACAGGTAGCTTCTATTGAAAGTGGCGCAATGTGCCTCGTATTCCAACTGATTGTAGGGAAGTTGGTACGTAATAGTCGACCAACACAACTATCTAGCTTTGTAGTTGACCTCGCAGGAAAGTGCGCAGAGGGACTACAGATGAACTGGGAAAAGTACTTGGTGAATCAACTGGAGATTAACTACAGAGAAGCCCGGGATTAGGGGCATGAATTCCATGTTAGCTGGCTCCTGATACTGATCGCTTTTGTTGCATGGGAGCTACCAAAAGGCGCAACCTTCCCGGACCTTGATTCCTTTGAGCCACTAGTTGCAAAGTTCAGTACATTCTGGTACTTGAACGACATGAGAAAGCAATGGAAATCGAATGTTGTTTTCCACACGTAATATAACCAACTGAAAGAAGCCTTAAGGAGTGAACCTCACATAACCCCGAACACTTTATAGAGATTCCGATCTCTAATAAAGTTCAGTGCGAACCACCACTTTATATACCTAACCCCACATGCTGATGAGCACCAGGAACAACTTCAGTCCTATTATAAGCTGACAAAAGAATACCTGGAAGAGATCACCAAGGAATGGTCAGTGAACCTTCTTGTTTCAACAAACCCCGTAGGAATGTCCAACATCGACAGCCCCGAAACTGTGCAGGATACACCTGGGCCTAGTAAGACAAAGAAAGCAAAGATGACGAAGAATACTGAAGAAATCTAGGATGTTGACAGCCTATCTGTAAGGATGGCTTCCATTACACCACATAAGAAGGTGATGATGAAGAAGGTACAGAAACTGAAAAATAGAAAGTTGAAGTACCACCACCTAGGGTCGAATAAGACTCATTGAAGAAAAGGAAGGTCTCACCTCTTAAATCTTCCTCCAGAAAGAAACCAAGAACCCCTGTAACCAAGATGCAAACTGCCCTCACATTAGATGACTTTGATTTCATTGTTGCAGTGGTCAATGATGCTTCAAAGGAAATCATAGAGAAGCAGGAGGCAAAGCAGGAAAAAATGTATAGCCAAATTGAGATCGCGCTCCAAGGAGTACAACAAGCACTCCAGTCTAGCCGAGCAATCTCTACTACACCTCTGCCAGAAGGAACAACAGAAGTGGGAGATGAATCAGTTCAGCTCCGCAATATTGCTGATGTAGTCGAAGTATGCCTTCGACATGCTTAGGAAGAAAAAGAGCAGGCCACCCAGGCCCTAAAGAAAGCACAGGAGGAAATTATTGAACAACGCCAAGCCATGCAACAAGAGAAGAATGCTCTCCAAAAAAAATTTGAAGAAGATAGAGCAAAGATCCAAAAAGAGAAAGAGCAGTTACTCGCAAAGTAGATAGGAATTAAAGAAGCAGTCAACAGAGCATTTCACTCTGTGACCATCTTAGAGAAGAAGGCCGAAGAGCCCATAGAGCGCTAAGTGACGAAGCTGGATGAAGTTATTCAACAACTTCAACAAAGGGTCATGGAATTAGAGCTTCGGGCCATACCACAGACTCCGCAAGAAGTGCATGACCAACGAGAATTGAATGCTCAAAGCGTCGTCAAGAGGATTAAAACACTTGCTGCAAAATGTAAACAACTAAGTAGCAGAAGCACGCAGATATATGAACAACTATCTGAAGACCCAGAGTTGAATAAACTGGAGTCCCAACTCCAGGAAGCAAAGTAGCGTGCAGATATAGTATAGGCACAACTCAAGATCCTATCACCCATCGAGAGGGTGAAGAGATCCCAAGAACAATTCACTGCCCAACAACTCATTCTTACCACATAGAAGAGAGTAATGGAAGTCACCCAGAAACTCCAGCTGAGCCAGGAGGCAGCCTACCTACGGTTTGAAGAAATTGAAGGTCAAGGAACACTACTAGAACAAGTAGTTGTTACAGTCGAGCAGCAACTGGAAGGACCTATGAGCGAAGCAATTGTTCAGGAATTCATTGAGAAAGAAGCAATAGAACAGAGACAAGTCGAAGCAGCTCGAGCCAATTTCGAGACCTTTGAAGCAAACTTACCCAGACCTGAGTGACCCAGGACGAGTCACAGGTGAGTGTTGGGGGCCTGTTGGCCCTTGACCAAGTTTTGAGGAACACTTGGTCATATTTGACCGTTTTTGGGACTTCGACAACTTTTCAAAGAGGGAGTGCAACACGAAGTGGAAATCATGGAAGCTAGACCCCTTTTTGGGTTTTTGGGGATAATGTAATGGGATTGGGATGTCGGCCCATGTGTTTACCCATGTTTAGGTCTATTTTGTATGTATATATAGATGTCTAGGCCATATAGAGGAGTAGTGGATGATATATCTATGTGATGTAGGATAAGTGACAAGGGTTGAATCTGTGTGATCAACGCTTTGTGGATTTTGTGTAAGACTTGCAGAGTCGAGTGCAAGTCACTGTGAGAGACTGTATAAGGCTTTGTGCTGTAGTGCAAGGAAGAAGGATATAGTGAGCTTCACAAATCTTTTGTCCTATGGGAAGAGGGATTTGGATGGCTCTATGTTGTAACCTAAGCAACTAAAGCTAATAAAGAAGAAGACTTTGTGGACATAGCCCCGGGGTGGGGGTGAACCATGGTAAATCTATGTGTTGTGCTCTGTGCCTTGACCTGATGTGTTTGTCTCTTCCTTTGCTAATTTCTTTGATGTGTTTAGATATATCTATTTATGCTTTGTTCTTTCGAGATATGAATGAATGTTAGATCTGGTATGTAAGATGCTTAATGCTTGATCTACCGAATCTAATCTATCTTGTTGTGGCTAAGTGTTGAATTATCTTAGATCTAAATACATACTGCAATGATCTGTGCTATCTGCGAAGTATCATGAGGGTTGAATATTGATGAGTAATATATTCTAGGTGATTTCTAAGTGTTATAATCACAGATCTGTGTCCCAGCTAAGGTTGCAGATACCTGAGTCTTGCAACCACCCCTGCCTCTACCTTGGGTGAGACTTCATCTGCTTCACAGGTGTTGCTGAAAGGGCTGGTAATTAGGGTTTTGTTGGTACACTGTTGTAGCGTTGAACCCTGGGTCTACCCCTGTGCTAGCAAAATCCATCATCCATCAAACCCTAGCCTCCAAGATGACATCAAGAGCTAGTGGGTGACACCCCAAGCCTCCAAGGCTACGTCCAAGTGGAAGAGGGGTGGAATCTCATCCTCTAATGATGCTAAGGTTCCTCCAAAGGAAACATCCTCACTCTCAAAGTGAAATGGTCATCATCAATGGTCTTCCACATGTGGGGCATGGCATCCATCTTGTAGGATTTCAAGCCCCTATGAAGGTCCAAGTGGAATAGTTCCTTCATGAATAACTTTCACAGGGTAAGGTTCTGTAAAGACAAATGGGTACACCCTCCAAGGGTCCACAAGTGATATTAAACATTCCAAGTAAGCCACATTTAATACAAGAACCACCCAAACAAGTGCATTAAATCCCCTCTTTTCGAATTAAACAAATTCTCAAAGACCTTATAAACTTTGCAAAATTTAGGTATGGGAGGGGTGTCATGGTGCCCTATTGGGTAGGCCAATCCCCAAGTCAAGGAATGTTTCCCAAGAAGACCTTATCTAGACCATGTGATGAGTATGAGGTGGATTGGGGAAGGACACTTTGACATAGGTTCTTGATATATCAAGGATTCATATTGTCTCATTTATGGGTGCCTTTATGGAGGGTGTGTTGCATCCTTGAGTTTCCCTTTTTTAACAATGCAACCTTTTTCCAAGCCCTTTATTTTCCTTTTTATTAAGTCCGAACATTGAGTATTATGTGCAATGGAAAGAAAAAAGAGCACT
>SNQJ01S0083152.1:0-13525 GCA_010110895.2 Picea sitchensis
ATAAAACATTAAATGAAGGATAAGGGACATGCATGGTGGTGGTTGAGGAAGTAACTACATGATTTGGTGAAGGGGAATAAGGGAGAAAAGGAGGTGGACGTGAGGGGTATTCGAAGGGAGGATGAGGGGGATGGATTCGTAGGACTATGAGATTTGCTGTGAGCACAGAGTTTCGGACGGTGGCTTTTGATCAGTTGAGGCACCGAGTTGCTGGAGGTTTTGGGCACGGGGGCTAGGATATCCATAGATATCCTGGAGCTAGGTAGTTTTCCTAGTTGGAAGGGAGGACAGTAGGTTTGGGCAGTTATTCTTTGTTTGTGGCAGGGTTGATCTGTGTATCAGGAAGCAGGAAGGCAACAACAAGGCAACATAAATTAGCATCAGAACTAGGTAATTTGTTAAGTTATGTATTTATTTCATTCAGCTATGAAATCATTATTTATTGATAAATCTAAGTTACTGAAGTTGTTGTTATGAAAATCAATATTATGCTATGAACTTAATGTCTCAGATTACGAAATAAATTGCTTATGAAACTTAATGATGTTTAGAAATATTTGGTTGTTACACTTGTGTCGGACACCTTTGTACTTCTTTCCAAATATGAAACAACAAAGGTTTAATTCTAAGAGTTCATCGTGAAACAACCATAAATATTGTCATTAATAAGAAAAATCCTCAAGGAGATAGTCACACTGACTATCCCTACACAACTTATCCAGAAACATGTAGAAAAGATATTGCCAGTTAATGGGAAAGCTATTACAAATTTCAATATATTAGCGAAAACAAGTCCAGCCCAGCGTTTCCCTATTCCATATTTAGACACATTTTCAATTGTGGGTTCCGGACTGACGATCTCTAAATTGTCTTTCGAATCTTCCATGACTTGCAAACAGTACCCAGAGTTCTGCGATATACAATTTGTCTGTTGGAATACCACGTCATGAGCCTGACCATTCGTCGTTCCTTTCAATACTTAGCCGCAAGTTGGTTGTATGTTCATGATATGCTACATTTACATGGTTTCACATGATGCAACCACTGTGTATGTTCCTTGTTCCTGCCACCTTCGTACTTGTTTATGGATATGAAATTAGCAAGTTTTAATTCTATTACTTCGTCATGCAGGAACCTTAAACATTGTCATTAACAAGCAACTCCCACATCATCCCCTCTTCTGTGTTACACATTTTTCACTCAAAAGTTTTGAGACATACAATTTGACCCTCCGTAAATCACGTCTCTTGGGGAACCATTGTCACCCTACTTTAAAGCCCGTATGACCGCTTTCCATACTTTCCCATTTCATGGAATCCCCTTCACGGATCCTTGGGTTGGCAGGTTCACGAAATCTCCAATTATTAGTCACTATTTACTATGCCTATCGCCTTCACACTTTTGTCAAAGTATGCAAAGACCAAGGTTTAATGCTAACATTTCATCATGCAACAACCATAAGGACCACCATTAAAAAGTAAAAGGCTCGGAGAGACAGTCACATTGGCTATCACTACAGAACTTGCCCAGAAAGATGCAGAAAAGATATTGCGAGCTAATGGCATATCTATTACAAATTTAAATATATTAACGAAAACGAGTTCAACCTATTGTTTCCATATTCCATACTTAAGCCACTTTTTCGATTACGAGTTCCCGGAAACGTGGGCTCACGATTGCGCTTCCATTGTTTTGTGGCCTACAAACAGTACCCAGACTTATGCGATATACAAATTGATGTTTGCACTGTCCCATCATTCCCTCTTCTGTGTTATGCGTTTTTCACTCAAAAACTTCTAAGACATACAATTTGACCCTTGGGAGCTCACCTCTAATGGTTATACCTTGTAACCTTATTTTGAAGCCCGACCGACTGCTTTCAATAATTATCCACTCCTTAGTTTCTCTTTCTCGTTCCCATGACCTTCGTACTTCTTTCTAAATATGAAATTAGTAACCTTTGATGCTAACAACTCATCATGCAGGAACCGCCAACATTTCCATTAATGAGTGAAATGCTCAAGGAGATCTCTCATTAATAAGCATTAAACCAAGATCTACAGGGATTTATATTATCCCCTCCAATTGTTCATCTCAAACAGTGTGGAATGTGTTTCATGGGTTGTCACGTTGGAAATTTCATGAAATCTCCAATTCTTATTTTCTCTTCATCGTACCCACCATCTTCCCACTTCTAGCTATTCAATTACTAGTCTTCAATGCTAACAACGCACCATGCAACAACCGTCGAGATTTTCATTAATGAGAGAAAGGATCGACGAGATCTCCCATTCACATGGATTGGACCAAGATTTGCGGAGGGTTATATTATCCCTTCCAACTCTTCATTTCAAAAATCGTCTAGAGAAAATGAACGTTCTTGTAAACTTATGGCAGCAGCTCGACAATAGTTCCATGGATATAGAGTGAATATCTTCGGATGTGAGGACTAGAACTTCCAGTGGTTCATGGAATACGCTTACTATTCATCCTGTTTCACCCAAAGTGAAGTGATTTGGAACTCTAGAATCGCTCGTGCAGGCTGCATCCCTGAGGTTTTTCACTGTAAGGAGGTCCTCTCTTGGTGCGCTAAAAAATATATTTCAATCCAAAGAATTATTCCACTGTGCAACCATTCTCATGTTTCTTTGTCACCTCAGGTATTTTTCAAGATGTTAAGATTGTCGGAGCCAACATTGACCTTCAGAGGACAAGACTGCAAGCAGTTCCTAGAAAAACATGACAACGGGTTGAACCTCTTACCCGAGTTCCTCGAACACTTGACAACAGTTCCTGAAGATATCACAAAGTTCCAGGTCAGTTCCTTTAGAAATGCATTACGGGAAATTTCTTGGTTGTTTACAAGAATAACTGGACAAGAATCTTCGACATGCATCTCCCACATAGTTATTTATATTTTTTATTTTACAGTCAAGGAACAATCCATTTTTTATTGGGGGAAGCTAATTTCCATTGAAATTTGTTCCCAATTGTCACGATTCAAAGAACATAAATTTTATATGTTAGCCTACTTGATTTTCGCGATAGCACATTGCTGCATGTTTCCAAAACTGTCTTTGTCCAAGAAGATAAACTATGAATTCGACCCAGTAACATTATGGTACCGGGACTTGTGGAGGCACAAGGCCTCCCATTGTTTTTATGAGGTTTTTAATGACTTTGTCTCATTTTTCAAAGATTTATTGTTAGGAAAGGATGCTCCCCGGATGTTTGTCCAAGAAAACAAGTTTTTGGAAAGGAAGGGGACACTTGAACAAAAGGAAAATTACAGTGTAATAATGATATTTGGCTCCAAGGAAAATACTGCTTTCCTTCCATGTCACATCACAGACAAGATGTTTGTTACATAAATAGCAAGGCAATACAACTACTGGTTGCATTTTTTCCATGGCAAGAGAAAAAAACAGTTCATTCCTCTTCCCTGGAAATTCCGGGACTTTGTGTTCATAAACATCAACAAGATTGACGAATTCACAGGCCATTTCAAGAACTTGAAACTAAAATATGTTGAAAGGCTAAGAGGGTTCGACCCTAATGGTATTTTTTGAGAACATTTACTAGAAGTTGGATTTAGCATCTTTTTTATCCATACACGCCTGACTGAAGATAGAGACAGTGACGACAACACTCTTACTCCTAACGATGTCAACATAGAGACATTGCAAAGCACAACTGAATTGTACAGACAACAGGGAAAAGGCTCTGGTGAGAAGAGTGTCTAGTCCTCGACCAACACTCCCAAGAGCACGACATCATGGAGCATCGCTTCAACGGCCCACCCCAGTAAGAAAGAAACCCAGAAATCTTCAAACAGAGGAGGAGATAAGAACCCTTCTCATGGAAAAATTGATAGTTCTCACAAGGTTCCCATGAAAAGGAAGAGAAAATATAGTGTAGGGCAGGCAGAAGAGCCCAAAACTGAAAGTGACAACATGCAAATTGAAATTGTTGTGGAAATAGCTAAGACTGACATTTTTTACAAATATGAATCCTTCGTATTCCAGAGCGTTGTTTTCGACAACCAATCTAAAAATTTAATTATTGAAAAGAGAGATGTAACAAATAAAAAAGGGAAATCTCGTTCAGAGATTAACCTTAGGAAAATGCAGTCGTCCCAAATCTATCAATTTCACCGAGCAACCGCAGATGGTTTTGATGATTCCATTGGAGGAATTGAAGCAGAGAATGTCAGACTAAATTGCCAAATCAAGGAATTGGAGGAGGCTTTGATTCCTATCCCATTGTTTGCTAGTCCTTTAGAAAAAATAGTTCCTGCCACCCCTGCATCCAAATTAAAAGGATCCTCCATCCTCCTCACATCATGTAGAGTCTATGTAGAGAAGAATATCAAGAAAAGAATGGAGCTAATTACCAAATCCTGGGAAACATCACAAAATATGGCTTCCTTTCGAATGAGGGAAAATGATTTGCATGAACATTTGCAGGCGTATTTAAAAAATGAAGAACATTACTATCTACAAATGGTGATCCCTTTTGGTGATTATGTCATCAACCTCTTAGATATGAAAATAATACAAGAAGATCTCCCCTCCCCATACTATATCAAACAATTAAAATCATGCTGGAAAAAGAAAGTTAACAACGTACACCTCATTGTCGAATCACGTGAACAAGACATATCAGAGAAAGAAGAATTATTCACAAACCTGACCCAAACAGATTTAGCCGGAAGTACCAATGAGGTTCAAGACCCAAAATTCATCTTCAACTCCTTGTCCTTAACCAAGCAATCCTTTGATGAACAAATTGATATTTTAAAGGGGTTGTCTTTAGAAAAATTTTACGGCATCCTTGAATACGGTCAAGATGACGTCAAGAACTGACTAGTGGACTATTCGGCACACAATGAAGAAATTAAACAGGCTCTGCATAGTATTTCTATGGATCTAAGGAAATTAGAAAATGACCTTTTCAACATAGAAATCTGGGATCAAATCAACATGGCTCCCATGAGAAGCTACATTGAAGAATGGTTCCAAAGGAGAATGGACAAGCTCACCGACATAGGGCAACAACCGGTTGGCATGATTCTAGTGGTCGTCAACGAAAGAAACAAAAAGGCATCGACTTCATAGTAAGTCTATACCAATCACATCTTTATACTGATCACATCTTGCTTTCTTTATCAATCTAGTTATTCTACCTCTTTAAATAGATATCTCTAACCAAAGACTGATAACTTCCAATTTCTTCTTTTCAAGTCTTCCTCTCTACCGTCATGTACTTATTCTTTCTACAGTCCTATTTCTTTTACTTGTTTGCTTTATGGTCCACCGGAGCCCCAATCCCAATCTATATGAAAAATGCATTTAAATTTCCAGAAATATGTAACAAATTCCATAAATATGTAACAGACATCATTAATTTCTGATAAATTTCAAAGAAAACTAATTCGGGAAAAATTTCAATGGTGCCCTGTGGGATTCTTTAGGAATGCTAAATTAGTTCTCTTTATGCATATCGATCATCTTCTTTTATTTTAATGTGCTTAGAAATTTTTTTCTTCAACTATGCTGGATGTCAGGAAATTGTGTTTATTATATTTGAATATTTAATGTGTGTGATTCTTAGTCCTTTTTTCCACGAACCTTTATTTCTAATTTACTATCCTTTTTTATTGCTTCAATTCATTAAGACAGAAATTTTCTAAGTCCCATATTTGAACTATACATGCTCCAGGAAAAAACTTAAAACAAGAGTATCACATCTATTAAAACCGCAGTAGGATTGACATCCTCGTTCGCATATTAACCCATAATAATATAATATTATGATTAACTAATTTGGGATGTTCTTTGGGGCTCCGACCTTACTACCGCAGTGACATTCTCACGGGGTCATCTACCAACCTGATGTCTTTTGGCTAGCGTGTGACACACTGACACGAGTCATCTTATGCATGGATACCACATGTACTTCAAGCTTTTTCTCATGTGTCTCTACTGCTTCAGGCTTCTATTTCTCCCTTGGTCCCACCATAACAGTGCATTTATTCCCATTCCAACCTGGCAGGGACTACACTGTCATGCACTACTTGTTATTATAGCATAAATTTATATGCACAACGGAACAAGATATCCATGTCGATCTCCATTTAGTCGTTGAACTTTAAATAAAAAAACAAATAACAAAATATAAAACAATAGCGAAATACACAAAACTTGAATTAAAGAGGTTTGGATAAATATATAGGAGTCTATCATCAGACTGCAGAGATGAGTTGGAGAGATTTTAGATCTATTCCCCGCTTTCTACTTGAGTAAATAGTATGCAGAAATAGGAATGGATTGTTTGGAATTTTGTTGTCCTTTCCAATTCTTTTTTCACTGAATTCAAGAGATGCCCCTACATATTGGCTGAACCACTGCTATGATCCATCCACCAAGATGAACAACACTCTTAGGTAGCTTCAAATTACATCAATCATATTTTGATAATCCATACCTGATTGAAAGGAAAGATTAAAAAGAATGCGGAAAAATTCTTTCAATTCATCTCACACTCGAATGAGCCATCCCGAATGAATGGCGGCCTACCCAAGATAACAATTAATTTATTATTTATTGTAGGGTAGCATGGAACGACCTATGGTTACAACGAGCTAGCCTATGATAGATTACTCTTCCCCTCTTCTTCCGCACCTTTTGGTTTTTTTCTACTTTGCCTTTGTCTTTCATCAAGTCTCCTATTTTAAATGATGGTGATCTGTTCTTTTTGTTGTTAATGGGCACACCATCTTTTATACTAAAGTTCCACTCTCTCTCCCACCAAGGTTGAGAACATGTAAAACACAAAACACTTACAGAGCAATGCAAATCCAATAGTATCTAATAGTAAACCTATAAATCAGTATCTAATAGTAAAGCTATAAATAAGTATCTAATAGTAAACCTATAAATCGAATATAAAGACAATTAGTTATTGTTATCAAACAAATCTATTTTTGTGAATCATTAGTTGGAGCAAGACATCTTGCTTCTGATCAGAACATGATTTTTGAGGCTTGTGATCATCCTCTGAGTACTTCGCTTGAGAACATGCCAAGTCTGCTGTAATAATGTGGGAATCCATATAATCTATTTTGCAGTGAAAGAGATCCAACATACACCATATGTCTGCTAAAAAGGGATTGGCATAAGCATATCGGGTCACAGGTACCGATCAATCTCATGCTTGATAAACTGTTTCAAATTTTTGCAGGAGTTAGAGTTGCAGCGACGCTTTTAGGAATGACAGCGCAAGCATGGGGTAACATATTTTATGATTATCTGCAAGCATTTGGGTACCCAATCAACATATTTTATATGATTATTAATAATCAATAAACCTGAAATATATTTTATAGGATTATTAATAATCAATCAACCTGCACTATATTTTATATGATTATTNTAAAGACAGTTAGTTATTGTTATCAAACAAATCTATTTTTGTGAATCATTAGTTGGAGCAAGACATCTTGCTTCTGATCAGAACATGATTTTTGAGGCTTGTGATCATCCTCTGAGTACTTCGCTTGAGAACATGCCAAGTCTACTGTAATAACGTGGGAATCCATATAATCTATTTTGCAGTGAAAGAGATCCAACATACACCATATGTCTGCTAAAAAGGGATTGTCATAAGCATATCGGGTCGCAGGTACCGATCAATCTCATGCTTGATAAACTGTTTCAAATTTTTGCAGGAGTTAGAGTTACAGCGATGCTTTTAGGAATGACAGCGCAAGCATGGGGTATTCAACAATGAAGAGGAATGAGAGCGTGGGCATGGGAGGTAAAAATTAATTTGAAATGTGCCCCAACGAAACAAAATGAAATTTGAAATTTGAAATGGACGTGGAGGGAATTAGGTACTTGAAATTTGAAATGGACGTGGAGGGAATTAGGTACTTGCATGTCAACATCATTGCTCAAAAGGAAGTGGAAAAGAAAGGACAATAACTTGGAGGAAAAGGGACATGTAATTCATCGGATATTTTATCGTCGACTATTATACCATCACCATACATGCGACATACATGGTGTCATACCTCACGAGTACACCATGTAGGAGTTCCAATGATTGGGCTCATGCAAGGTGCTTAGTATCTGCTCATGCCAATCACCATAATGACCTCCAATAATGACTAACCACCATGTTTTGACATGCGAGGAAGTTAATTTGTTAATTGTTATCTTTTGATTTATGGACGTGATGAAGAATATTCCTTCTATATTAAATTCTATCCATACAAAACTTATTCATAATTAAAATCTTATTAATTATGGTCATTTCCAATAGGTATACACCTCTCAACTTAAATATTCATAGATTAATTATCTCAAATTTGAATTACCTGGTACCTAATATGCTTATGCAAGTTGTTATATTTACTATTCATTTGTTTCAATGTAAAATTGAGCTTTTGATCTTCATTTACCGATTAAAGCATCTAGCTTGTGTTACAGGGAAAGAAAGGAAGACATAAAAGAAGAAAGGAAGACAAAAAGAACACGATGTGATTGCAATAGGTAAGTTTAATATTCATGTCTTAATTATGTCAAAATTAAATTAGGTTTAGAAACATTATAATAATAATGGGCATTTGCTAGTTGTTCTACGAAATGTTTTTTTTTACCGTAATCCGATGATATAAATTTACACAAATCACTATTTTTTGTTGTTCATAATCCATTTTTGTTTTGTTGTTCAGAATCCATTTTTGAATGCAGAAATGGATTCATCATGCTGAAAAACTCCCAGGGCACTCAGATTCTATAGAAATAATCACTTAAATCTATGAATCCAACAATTTCTCGCTGGATTTTGGGCAAATATCTCTGGAAAAAATCTTCATTTCGTAGAATCTTTAGCCTACAACATATTAATGGCCTCCATAAACACCCTTTAACAATTTTACCTGATACCTAATATGCTTCTGCAATGCTAGAAACTAAAAAGGAACAATCCTTGCTATAATTTTTTTTTATGTATGGATGTGATAGTAAAGCCAATAGGTTTTGTGAAAAAAACTCTATAAGTTGATCGATGGATCATGATTAGTAACATAACCCACACATACACAAAAGCATATTACTGGTAAAAGTTCTATTGATTCACCTGCAGATTGCACTAGCATGTGAAGAAATCAAAACGCCACCCAAAAAACACCCAGCAAATGAAGAAACTGGCATTAGGTAGCAGGGGCATGCATAGACCTATTGAAGTGTTGGGACAGGAAAATACATGGTTATTTGTGCATGATGATTGAAGTCCTGGGACAAGAAAGCGAATTGAGAAGGGTTATATTCCTCTGTAGTTCCTCATACTTTAGAAGCCTGGCCTGAGGGGTCTTGCATGCAATCTACAACAAACAAAACAAATAAATAGCCAGAGGGATCTTGCATGCAATCTAAGGTGGACATGGGAGTGATAGCAGTTGGACACTACAACAACAAACATAAGCCCTGCTAGTCACCGGAACAACAAACATAATGAAATGAAACTTACGAAAGGATAAATGTAGGAAAAGCATTAAATGTTTATGAACTAATGCTAGTTCTAGAGCATTAATTCAGCGCCATCGATGTAATATGGATATCTCTTCCATTTCCATAACTTTGAAACTAAAATTATCCAAATAAAAAGTAAATGTTTTGTATTAGCCGGAGTGGGGCAAATATTAGAGAAATGTACTTCTTAAATGTTTTGTATTAGTGGATATCATCGTCTTTAAGATTTTTGTTTAATATTATAAAGTATTTTAACTCTATAACTTGAGATATAACCATAATAAAAAAATAAAAAAACAACATCTTGGACTCCCTACAAAACTAATATTTAAATTAAAAATTGTTCAATATAATCCATGACTTAAAAACAAGGACTGATAAGTTTATTCAGAATTTAGAAAAATTATATAAATGACATTGTAAGCATATAACTCTTTTCAAACATTTGAATATTCAAAACAATTAGAGCTTCGGAAGCTAAAGTCCAAATTTGAAAAACAACTAAAACATTTGTCTAACATGTAATGTTAGAGGGGGATAACCAATATTATATATGTAGATTATATAAGAATTCAATCTTTTTTAGTGACCATGTCTTTCCAAGAGCACAACACCTTTTGACACGGATTAAATATGTATATATTTTTTTAAAGTCGGATCTAGATTTCATAACCCCGGCTTGCTTTACAAATTCAAGGACATGTTGTAAGAGTAAAATAGAAAAACGTGTGGAACCTGAAGAGCCACTAATTTGCTGTAATTTGGAAATTGCAAGGGAAGTGGATAAGATATTATGTAGTTGGTGTGAATGNATAACCCCGGCTTGCTTTACAAATTCAAGGACATGTTGTAAGAGTAAAATAGAAAAACGTGTGGAACCTGAAGAGCCACTAATTTGCTGTAATTTGGAAATTGCAAGGGAAGTGGATAAGATATTATGTAGTTGGTGTGAATGAGGCAAGCATACAATTGAAGCCAGCCTGCCCACACGCAAGAGAATTGATTGCCAATGAACTTGTGGTTTGAAGGTACTATTAAAATCGCAAGGACGCTTTCGGCATATAACTCCATCCATTAGAGATTCCGTAAGCTAAAGTCCAAATTAGAGAGAGACATTGACTCCCGTGATTGAACATAAGTCGGTCCATTGGGACACAAGTAGAGCCCATGGGCACACATCATGGGTTTTCATGGCTAATGACATATGACCGTTTTACATGGAAATAAGGGTGTTTTGGTCTTTGATTATATTTAAATATTAAATAGATAGAAGAATGTATGTAGAAAAGAAGGTTATAGTGATTTTTAATTTAAGTTGATTGGTATATATTCATTTTATATTTTTGATGAAATATTGAAAAAATAATTATAACTTAATTAATTAGAAAATTAAGTAAATTGGTGAATGAACGTATGTAGAGAAAAAGGTTATGGTGATTTTTAATTTCAAGTTGAATGGTATTTACTCATTCTACATTTTCTTTATGGAAAGTTGAAAAAATAATTATACTTTAATTAGAGGCTTAAAAAAAAAATTTAACTTTAAAAAAAATTACTTAAAAAAATCATTAAATAATATTATATGAAAAAAAAAAATCATATATTATCTTTACAATGAGCTTGACCAAACCCAAACAAAGTATCTTAATTCAATAAGATTTACATTCAATTATTAATTATGTGTTTTGTTCTCATAAAGTATTTATTGTAATAATGAGATGCCATGAACTACATACTAAGTGATTTAGAGACCTGCAAATGTGCTCAAATAATAATCAAATATTAGATACCAACAATATAACCATGTCATGACTTGTTATAGGGAAACCCATAACATTACCAATGCATGCAATAAATAACTATGAATCAACATGTTAGATACTTTTAGAGAGAGAATATTTGAACATGAAAAAAAAAAGATGACTTCATTTCTTTGTGTTCATTCAATGTCCATTGTTTTCTCTTCAACAGTGTCATTGAGCCACACATTTGCAATTAATCTTACTAATAAGTTCTCAATACCATTACATTTACACCTCTAACCCATGACTAATAACTTCGGTCTGTATAAAGGCAAAAGCAAAGAGAGTAATAACAAAGAAAATGTCATTGTGGGGAGTGTAAGATTTGCAAACATTATATATGGAAACTAGATAAGATGTCAATTCTCATATCAACAAGGATTGACAATACTCATAACAGAAAAATTCAAGTGGGGACTCAAAAAGACAAAGTGTTCAAACTTCATTAACAAAAATTTCATTAAATCAAACTTAAGATGATATATATGACAATAGGATTATTTAAGCATGAACTATATGATGGATTTATTGTTATTGAAAAATACACTATACCAAAAAATAGATGACCCCATCAACAACAAAAATGATTTAAAAATGATTTTAATCTTTAAATATCAATATTAAATAATAAACCCTAAATCTTTTTCATGATATATACTCATCCTCTTATAGAACAACTAAATTACTAAGTACTGAAAATAAGAACAATAATAATTATAATTGAAAATATAACTTTAAAATTTTTAAAATTATAATATTTGATATCCTTTATAAATACATAATGATTTCAAAATTTACCAATAATAATAATGATTTCAAAATTTACATTTGAAAAAAAAAGATTTTGATGGTCTAAACCCTTAAAAGCAAACAGATATTTGAGACGGCATAGATTCGTCAAGATCGATAGGGCTGAACAGCCATTAGAGACGCAAAAGAATCTTCCAGATCGAAAGGGCTGAACATGCCTTCAAAGAAAATCGATGAATAAATATGGGGGCCCATCGAGAGACAAGGTTTCCCTCCAAAACGTTTGCCGGCGGCAACTAAACATGGAAGAAATTCACATCGATAATTAAGGGTAAGTTGACGGAAATTCCATCGCTGTCCCATTTCCCGCCGCGACGTGATTGCGGGGCAATTCTCTGAAATTGAGGAGTCTGCTGTTGGTAATCCACATGCACACTATCTTTGACATGAGTTATATATATTTTAAAGTCGGAACTGGATTTCTTCACACCACTTTGCTTTACAATTTCAAACACATAATTTCACATTAAAAAA
This sequence comes from Picea sitchensis, assembly GCA_010110895.2. NCBI lineage: Eukaryota > Viridiplantae > Streptophyta > Pinopsida > Pinales > Pinaceae > Picea > Picea sitchensis. Next base: position 12,623 of record SNQJ01S0083152.1, read on the forward strand.
GAAAAGCGTGTGGGACATGAATGGGCATTTTGGACCATATAATAATCGTAATTGTACCGGTTAGACCTGGAAATTTATGCACGTAATAATTGTACCGGCTATGTTGGTAATTGATACACTCTTGTCAATCATCTTACATGATGCAATTTATTTATAGTTTTCTTTTATGTTGGTTAGTATTTAGATATAGATTGTGTGACTAAATAATGCATGAGTAGTTTTCTAAAATCAATTGTTGTAAGCGTTCGATCAGGGTTCAATCAGGAGCAGAGAGTTAACTGTTTGTTCTATGAGGCTATGTACGCAACTTTTTTGTGCAATTACAAATCTTTCTTCTTTTTATGATATTGTGATTTAATCATTTATTATTTAGTATATTGTTATGCTATTTCATTGAATGATTATCTAGTCCATAGATAAGCCTGCATAGATCCTCCATTTGGTATCAGAGATGGTTGTTGTTTTAGGGTAATCATGTCAAACTCTAATTCATTGCCCATTCCAAAATTTAATGGAAGTGATTATGATTATTGGTGCATCAAGATGATGACCTTTTTGATAGGGAAATATCTATGGGAGATTGTAGAAACGGGTTATGCAGAGCCAGAAGATTGGACCACTCTTAATGCAAATGATTGAGTAGCTAAGAAGGAATCTAGAAGGAAGAATGCTCAAGCTTTATTTCATATTCAAATTGCTCTTGATAAAAACTTGTTTCCAAGAATTGCAGGTGCAAAGACAACAACGGATGCCTCGAAGACTCTACAAGAAGCTTACCAAGGCAGTGATCAAGTCAAAGTTGTCAAGCTACAGACATTGAAAAGAGAATTTGAGAATTTGAAAATGCAAGAAGACGAAAATGTAAGTGATTATTGTGTGAGAGTAAAAGATGTAGTCAATAAG
>SNQJ01S0083152.1:13575-34957 GCA_010110895.2 Picea sitchensis
CTCTAACACCAAGGTGGAACCATGTTGCAATAATCATTGAAGAAAGCAAGGATTTGTCTACTCTTCAGTTTGATCACCTAGTTGGATCTCTTATGTCTCATGAAGAAAGATTGATAGATTCATTTGGAGAAAGTGGCGAGAAATCTTTTTCTTCAAAATTGCAAATTACAAAGAATGAAGATGCCAGCACTAGCAACAAAAGAAACCAAAGCCAAGGCAGAGTTCAAAATCAGAATTATCCAAGAGGAAGAGGCGGTTCAAGAGGAAGAGGCAGAGGCAAATTTGATAAAAGAAATATCCAGTGTTATTATTGTAAAAGGTATGGTCACTTTGAAAGGGATTGTAGATTAAAAGAAGAAAATAATAATAAAGGTGTTAATTATGCTCAAGAAGGTGATGAAGCCTCTTCAAACAATTTATTTTTATCTTATGACAAAGCTGAAAATGGCACTAAATATATTTGGTATTTAGATTCAGGGTGTTCTGACCACATGTCAGGAAATAAGAAGCTATTCTCTACAATGGATGAGAGTTTCAAATCCAAGATAAAGCTGGGTGATGACAAAGCATTGGAGGGTTTCGCAAAAGGAGCTATGGAAGTCCATACTAAAGAAGGTATGAAAAGTGTTAAAGACATTTATTACACTCTACAATTAAAGCATAATTTATTGAGTGTTGGTCAATTGTGTGAGAAAAATTATAAGGTGGTGTTTGAAAATCAACAATGTACAATTTATGATAAAAATAGAGGCAATAAGGTGGTTACAATTATGCCTATGTCAAAGAATAGGATGTTCCCATTGATGTTTTGGAGAACATAACAAACATCTTGCTAATATTGCATATGAAGAAAAAAGTTGATTGTGGCATCTTAGGTATGGACATTTGAATTTTCATAGTCTCAAGCTTCTAAAATCAAAAGAATTAGTTTATGGGTTGCCTAAGGTTCAAGAACAGAAGGATATTTGTGAAGGATGTGCTAAAGGAAAGCATGCAAGAGAGAAATATTCAAAAGGAAATGCATGGAGGGCCCATTATCCACTTCAGTTAGTTCACTTAGACATTTGTGGTCATATGCAGACAAAGAGTTTGGGTAAGTCATCATATTTTATTACTTTTATTGATGATTACTCACGAAAGTGTTGGGTTTATTTTTTGAAGACTAAGGATGAAGCCTTTGATACATTCAAGAGGTTTAAAGCCCTTGTGGAAAATGAAAGAGGTTGCAAAATCAAGTGCTTAAGGACTGATCATGGAGGAGAATTTTGTTCAAAAGATTTTCAGAAATATTGTGATATAAATGACATCAAAAGACAACTCACCACTGCTTACACACCTCAACAAAATGGAGTAGCAGAGAAGAAAAATCGTACAGTGGTGGAAATGGCAAGAAGTATGTTACAAACAAAGGGATTAAGCAATTCTTTTTGGGGTGATGCAGTTGCTACATCTGTATATATTCTCAATAGATGTCCTAGAAGTGCACTTGATATGATGACTCCATATGAAGCATGGTATGAAAAAAGCATAATGTTAATCATTTTAGAGTCTTTGGTTGTGTAGACTATGTTCATGTAGTTGATCAAAAAAGACAAAAGTTAGATCCAAAAAGTGAGTTATGCATTTTTGTTGGATATAGTGAACAAAGTAAGGCTTGCAGGTTGTATAATCCCCTCACTAATAGCATTGTTGTGTCAAGAGATGTAATTTTTTATGAAGGGGGAGTTTATGGTCATTAAAAATGCTATGATGATATGTCTAAATCTGTTTTGGATAAGGATATTATTGATGACATTGATAAAGAGAAGCCCACTAATATTTCAGTTCCAAGTACTACAAATCCACCAAGTAGCCCCTCATCTAATTCTTCAATTCCAAGTGCAAGCCCAACATCAAATGCAAATTCTACAAGGAAGGTAAGAAGATTAAGTGACATTTATCAAAGGAGTAAAAGTCCAACACATGAAGAAAATCCAATAGGTGAGACAGTAAATTTTGCTTTACTTTTCAAGGCTGATTTTGAGCCATCATGTTTTAAAGATGCATGCACTAATGAGGTTTGGTTGCAAGCAATGCAAGAAGAGATAGATTTTATTCACAGGAATGATACTTGGAAGCTTACAAAACTTCCACATGACAAGAAAAATATTGGTACTAAATGGGTCTACAAGACTAAGTACAATAGTGATGGGAGTGTTGAAAGACACAAGGCAAGATTAGTTGCTAAAGACTTCACACAGAGGTATGGAACTGATTATGAAGAAACATTTGCACCAATAGCAAGGCAAGAGACTGTTAGAATGATGATTTCATTAGTAGCTCAGAAGAAATGGAGCATTCATCACATGGATGTGAAAAGTGTCTTTTTGAATGGGTACTTAGAAGAAGAATTATGTGTGGAACAACCACAAGGTTTTGAAGTGCAAGGAAGAAAAAATCAAGTATACAAGTTGAAGAAGGCTTTGTATGGCCTCAAGAAAGCACCAAGAACATGGTATGCTACGATTGATGGATATTTTCAGGATAGTGACTTCAATAGAAGCAAAAGAAGGAAGTAGAACTAATATATATAAAGACCCAAGAACAACTTGCATACATTTTCACTAAGAGAGTTGCTAAAGTCCAGTTTTTGAAACTTCGAGATCAAATTGTGAGCTCTCTCAGCATCAAGGGGGAGTATGTTGGTAATTGATGTAGTCTTGTCAATTATCTGACATGATGCAATCTATTTACAGTTTTCTTTTATGTCGAGATATAGATTGTTTGACTAAATAATGCATGCAAAATGCATGAGTAGTTTTCTAAAATCAATTGTTATAAACGTTCAATCAAAAGAAGCTAATTGTTTGTTCTATAAGGCTATGTATTGTTATAAAGATTAAGGTTGATCACAATGAACACAACCATTTTGTGCAATTACAATTCTTTCTTCTTTCTATGATATTGTAATTTAATCATTTAATATTTAGTATAGTGTTATGCTATTTCATTGAATGATTATCTAATCCATAAATAAGCCTGCATAGATTCTTCATACTAGACATTGAAATTTCTGCACGTAGCTTTCACAAGTCAGTCACTGACCAGTGAACCACCAATTTACAATAATTTGCAAATTACAAGGGAAGTAGGTAAGATATTATCTAGTTGGTGTGGATCAGGCAAGCATACAATTGAAGCCTGTCTGCCCACATGCAAGAGAGTTGATCGATTCCTGACAGAATTTCTCAAAGAAGAGCTTGTTACGAAGCATTCCACGCGGGGGATTCTGGGGGCTTCATCCTCGCGGCCACGGTGAATCGACTTTTTTACTTGTACGATTGAATGGAGAAATGCACTGAGAATCCCTCTCGAACAGAGAAAAGCGCAAAGCAAACTGTGGAGAAGAACAAGGGCACAAAGTATGTTGTGGTCACTGCCTTTGCTCTAGAAGTGGTAATTTCCCAATCTTTAAAGTTTTACTATGTAACTCATCAAAGATTTAGCAATAAAAACTGGATGTTTTTTCTTCTTTAGTTTCGTTGAAAGATCTTTGTAGTTGTAGTAACTTCAACTTGTAAGTCATTGGTTTCGTTTTTTGTTTTGTTCAAACTACGACATCCAAGGTTTGCAGGGTTTTAGCTTATAGAATGTTACACGCTTTATTCAAAACGGTGGGTTTTTGTTGTTCCTTTTCATTTTCTCGTTAATTTTCAAAAGGATATTTGTTCACACGACAACTCAAATCGATTTTCTCCCTTCAAAGTTAGGAGAAAACCTTCTTCTGCGGTTTCTACTGGATTATGTTAGCTACCAAGGCATGTGGCAGAAGACATGGACCCATCATCATGCATGACAAAAACTGTTGTTGTGCAATTGTTAAGTTGATTCAGACTTCTATAACCTTTTTTGACTTATTTGATTATTGAGCATAGTCCAGATAAGGGGCTAAATTTCATTCATGGGCTAATTTTCCATGGCTTTTCCAAAAAAGAGATTGGTTATTTTAAAAATGATTCGCCCAAATTCTATAGGATTAATTAATTTTACCTTAAAAATGGCCAAAATTTTATAAAAACTATATAAAATACTTAGAAATTTGAATATTTTTACAAAAATATAGACAAACATTTATAGTTGGCATATGAAAGATTAGTAAAATTGGCCAAAGTTTCTACATTTTAAAATAAATTTTCATCCTTAAAATCATCTTTGTATGTCATAACTGTTATATTTGGAGTTGGAAACAAATTCTATGGTTATTGGAAATTGAAATAATAAATATCCAAAAAAGCTTTGTCTCTGCATTCTTCAAGTTGTTTAAGCGATTCACAACATCCTTTTGAATTTTGAATCTATGTTGTTGCTGAAGACACTGACTTTCCATCCTATGAGGTTTTAGCATTATCCATATGCGATGCATGTTAAAGGTTGGTCTTTGGGATTTTTTCTGATTGGTTTATGCTTTTGTCAATATGGTTATCGTTATGAAATTAGGCACCCCATTAAATTCCTTGGATGGCCTCAATTATTTCCACTATGTATCATGCGAAAGGTATTAAACGTAGATGCACTTGCGTACTTTCTTTAGCATCAAGACAAAGTTGTTACAGATTTATCCTTTGTTTTCCATCATCACATAGTTGTCAGAGAAAACCAGTCCTTGCTATGTCAAAAATGGTGTTTTCATTATCTTCTTTTAATTGGAGATCTATGAGGTTTTTTCTTGATTTGGAGGCATGAGTGCTCACCACTTCTGTCCTGAAAAGAGGGCGTCACCATTGACCTCTTTTGTCCTTACGTATTTTCACAAGGCATGGCTATTGGCCGATGTATTCTTTGTATGACTAAAGAATTTAGAAAATGTTAATGCTTCTGTAGTTTTTGAATTATATTAGCTACTAGCATTAAGGAACGGGAAAGTGAAAGAATCCATCCAGTATAAACAATAATCTGGAGGCACCATACTAACATTGCTACTCTCCCATGGCATGGCCATCAAGTGATTACCATGGCAATATTGGAGTGTGTGCAATTTATTTAAAGGTTAGATTTACACACTTATGAATGATTTCCAAATTTTGACAAATTATAAACATGCCTTTAGAGCTTAGATTTGAAATATCTGAAACTTACATTAAATCCATCATAGTGAATGTCAAAGAATTTAAATCCAGCATAGTAAATGTCAAAAGATTTAGTATAATGTGTATATGCATGTTGATTCTCGAAGGTAAGATGGTATCTGATTAAGTAAGATACCATAGGTTTACTAGGCCCCTGCAGATTATGTTATACCTGCAATTTTAATTAAGATTTACTGCAATATAAATTATGTATTCCTTTAAGAAAAGGATATCAAATTCCGGGTATCTTTTATTCTTGATTTTCAATTTGATTCTGTATAGTTTGGAAATACATGTCATTATGGTTGCCAGTGACTACACTATCCAACCAGGTACTATACACACTTATAAGTTGTTAGAGCACATCTACCCAAAACTAAAGAACGTGTTGATTTTCTACTTTCATTTTCCTCTTCAATCTATATTTTTGCAAAGGTTAATATATATGCCAAGATCAGTCTAATATAATTAACAAATGTTTAGTCAATAGATCATCATCAGTATTTGAACTTTTTCATTTTAGCTGTTTATCCAAACACAAAATGTTTTAAACAATAAAACACCCCTCCTCTATTAGGTGAAAATTGTGTAATTCATGCCTTTGGATGAAGGTCTATGCCTAGCAAATAAAATTTTCCAAAGATAACATAAATGTAGGTTTTATTTGTCTTTGGTTCAGTAAAAATTTAGAAGATAAATCATGATTATATTTACTTAAATGGATATTGAAATTGAAAAAATATCTTTGGATCTCCATATATATGTTATTTCTATAACCTTGAAAATATCCTGTGTCACTCTCTTGGAAAATCCCTTTTGTTTCATGGAATTCTACAATAACTGTAATAGGTCATTGGTTGGACTCAAATATGGCAATTATGGACTTATGTTCAACCTCATGGCTCGGAATTGAATTGATATCATCTTTCTCTACCGTCATTTTCATAAATTCATTGCTTATTTTTTACCACGTTCTTTGATCTATGCGGTCAGTGGAATATGATTTTGACAACTAAGATTACCCTGGTAATTAAGAAATCTTATGCCCCATCCTAATTTGTGAATTTCTATACAAAACAAATGTTACTTATATAGTTGTATTAACGAAAGATTGCCATTTGAAAATCTTAAACCAGATCTTGAAGAATTTGTTATTAAGTATGCCTCTAGTTTTTGTTGGAAATTTATAAACGTATTTCTTAATCGTTTGTAACTTTGTTATGTGAAAAAGATATTTACAAACAGTGACAAAGATCATGTTGCATAGTTCCTTAACAGGCTGGGGTGGGAAGATTGCTTTGAAGGCATAATATGCTTTGAAACACTTATTCCTCCTTCAAAAATCACTGAAAGAAATAATGAATTTTTATTATTCTCTATATGTGACTTTGCTTCCTCTGAGTTTTTAACATTCTCCATATGTGATGCATGTTAAATGTTGGTCTTTGGGATTTTTTCTGATTGGGTACCCCATTAAATTCCTTGGATACGGTCAATTATTTCCACTATGTATCATGTGAAAGGTATTAAACTTAGATGCAGTTGCGTCCTTTTTTTTAGACAAAGTTGTTACAGACTTAACCTTTGTTTTCCATCACCACATAGTTGTCAGAGAAAACTAGTCCTTGCTATCTAAAAATTGGTGTTTTCATTATCTTCTATTAATGGGAGATCTATGAGGTTTTTTCATGAATTGAAGGCATGAGTGTTCACCACTTTTGTCCCGAAAAGAAGGCGTCACCATTGACCTCGTTTGTCCTATGTTTTTTTATAAGGCATGGCCATTTGGCCGATGTCTTCTTTATATGACTAAATAATTTAGAAAATGTTAATGCTTCTGTAGTTTCTTAATTAATTATATTAGCTACTAGCATCAAGGAACGGGGAAGTGAAAGAACCCATCCATTATAAACAATAATCTGGAGGCACCATACAAACATTGCTACTCTTCCATGGCATGGCCATCAAGTGATTACTATCGGAAATGGTCAAGAACCCATGCAATATATACAAAGGCACTGGCCTAACACCCACTCTCCCATGGCAATATTTAAGTGTGTGCAATTTATTTGAAGGTTAGATTTAGAAGTATGAATGAGTTCCAAATTTTAACAAATTATAAACATGCCTTTAGATCTTAAGTTGGAAATATCTGAAACTTACATTGAATCCAGTATATTTTGGATAGTGAATGTCAAAGGATTTACTATAATGTGTATATACATGTTAAGTCTCGATAGAGGTAAGATGGTATCTGATTAAGTAGGATAGCATAGGTTTCCTAGGGCCTTACAGATTATGTTATACCTACAATTTTAATTAAGATTTATTGCAATATAAATTATGTATTCCTTTAAAAAAATCATATCAAATTTCAAATATCTTTTATTCTTGATTTTCAATTTGATTCTATATAGTTTGGAAATATCTATCATTATGGTTTCTAGTGATTACACTATCCAACCAGGTACTATACACACTTATAAGTTGTTAGAGAATACCTACCCAAAACTAAAGACCATATTGATTTTCTACTTTGGTCTAATATAGTTAACGAATGTTTACTCAAGAGATCATCATCAGGATTTGAACTTTCTCATTCCAATTGTTTATCCAAAGACAGAGATGTTTTAAATAGTAAAACAACTCCTCTATTAGGTGAAACTTGTGTAATTCAGTTGTTGTGCCTTTGGATGAAGGTCTATGCCTAGCAAATAAAAGTTTACAAAGATAACATAAATGTAGGTTTGATTTGTCTTTGGTTCATATTGGTTTGGTTCTCTGCTCATGTTCGCTAACAAAAATTTAGAAGATAAATCATGATTATATTTACTTGAAATGGATATTGAAGATGAAAAAATATCTTTAGATCTTCATAGATATGTCATTTCTCTAACCTTGAAAATATTTTGTGTCACTATCTTGGAAAATCCCTTTTGTTTCATGGAATAATGCAACTCTCTTAAGTGTAATAGGTCATGGATGGACTCAAATATGGAAATTATGGACTTATGTTCAACCTCATGGTTGGGAATTGCAGTTGAATTGCTATCCTCTTTATCGACTGTCACGTTCATGAATTCATAGCTTATTTTTTACCATGTTCTTTGATATATGCAGGCAATGGACTATGATTTTGACTACAATGATTACCACAGGTAATTAAGAAGAAATCTTGTGCCCCATCCCAATTTGTGAATTGCCATACAAAACAAATGTTACTTATACAGTTATATTAACAAAATATTTCCATATGAGAAACTTAAACCAGATCTTGTGTTGAAGAACTTGTTATTAAGCATGCCTCTAGTTTTTTTTGGAAATTTATAAGCATACTTCTTAATTGTTTGTAACTTTGTTATGTAAAACAAATATTTACAAATACTAACAAAAATCATGTTGCAGAGGTCCTTAACATGCTAGGGTTGGAAGATTGCTTTGAAGTCATAATAGGCTTTGAGACACTTGATCCTCCTTAAAATTTTATTGAAATCAATAATTAATTTGTTATGTAAAACATATATTTACAAACAATGAAAAATATCATGTTGTAGAGGTCCTTAACGGGCTGGGGTTGGAGGATTTCTTTGAACGCATAATATGCTTTGACACACTTAATCCCTCTTCAAAAATTACTGAAAGAAATAATGAATAAGATATGCCCATTGTTAACTCTACAATCCCAAAGACATCCATGGTCATTACTCCAGGGGGAAGTCAAGGCTCGACATTACCCAAATAAAAAGTCATTAACTGAGAAACTCTACCAGAGATATGGGAAACAAAAGCTGCAAAGAACTCCAAAAATTCTTTGAAACACTTAAAAATTAGTATCTGGCAGGGACGTTTCCACATGTGGATTGTTTATATTGAAATTGTGGTTTGAATTTTCTATTAAAATCGCAAGAACTCGTTTGACACATGATTCTTGTCATCATACCCATTAGAGATTCTGTAAGTAAAAATCCAAATTTGAGAGAATGAATCGAACATAAGTTGGTCCATTGGTAGATGAGCAAAGCCCATGGGAACACACTCATGACATATGATCGTCTTACATGGGAATATGATTTGGGATGAAGTATTAAATTGGAGGAAGATTGTGTAGAAAATAAGTTCATAGCTATTAAATTTGAAGGATTACTTTTAATTTTAAGTTGAATGGTATACATTCATCTCACTTTTCTATGATGAAAATTTGAAAAAATAATTATATTTTAATTGATAATATTAAATTAAATTAAATACACACTTCAAAAAAAATTCATTGAGCTTAAAATATTTTTTTATTCCAAACAAAATAGTTAAATAAATTTGTTTGAAAGAAAGGAAAGTCATGCATTATCTTTATGATGAGTTTGATCAAACTTGCATAAAGTTAATGGATTCGATGAGATTTACATTCAATTATTAATTATATGTTTTGTTCTCATAAAGTATTTATTGTAATAATGGGATGTCAATTACATACTAAGTGGTCAAGAGACCTACAAAGAATAATCAAATATTAGAGACCAATGGTATAACCATTGCATGACTTGTTATAGGGAAACCCGTAACATTACCAATGTAATAAAATAACTATGAATCAACATGTTAGATAGTTGTAGAGAGATGGAATATGTGATCATGAAAAAAGGGAGACAACCTCATTTCCTTGTGTTCATTCAATGCCTACTATTTGTTCTTCAAAATTTTCATTAAGCCACATTTGCAATTAATCATACTAATAAGTTCTCCATGTCATTACGTTTACACCCATAACACATGACTAATAGTTTTGGTGTTTACAGAGCCAAAAGAAGAGACAATGATAACAAAGGAAATGTCATTGTGCAAGTGTGAGATTTGAAAACATTAAGTATGGAAAATAAATGTGATGACAATTCATGTATCGACAAGGATCAGCAATGCTCATAACACATGAATTCAAGTGGGGGTTCAATAAGACTACGTGTATGAGCTTCTTTAACAAGATTTCACTAAGTTACACTTAAGATTATGCATACGAAAATGAAATGGTATGATTATCTAGGCGTGAGCTATGTGATGGAGTTATCAATATGGAAAGGTACACTATATCAAGAAATAGATGAGTGTCAACGAGAATAGAAATCATTTTAGGCTTTATATTCAGAGATAAGTATTGGGGAATAAACCCTAAATATTTCTCAAGATTTATATTTGTCTTTATATAATATGGTAGATACAATGTTCTTTAAGAAATCGAGCATTGGGAGTGGGGATACTGATGAATTTGTTGAAAATGTAACTTTTTTTAATTTATAATATTTTTTCTCCTTTACAAATGATGAATAATTTCAATTTTTTATTTTTTTAAGCATTCTTTTAGTAATTTGAACCTTAAAAGAACTAGAAAGGACTCAATTTTGATAACTGGTGTCACATATAAAACAAGAAGCTATAGAGATGGCATATAATCTTCCAAATCAATAGGACTGTAGATGCCTTTAAAGAAAACGATAAAAAACTAAGGGGGGGCTATGAGAGATAAGGTTGGCCTCCATAACACAAAAAAATGTTGGATGACGACGACTAAACATGGGAGCAATTCATATCAATATTTAAGGGTAAGTTGAAGCAAATTCCATCAATATCCCATTTCCCATGACATGATTATGGGGTGATTCTCTCAAAATTGAGGAGTCTGTTGTTGGGAATCCACATGAACTGACTTTTACATTGTGTTGTGAGTGGTTGACTTAAAAGGACACCCATGGTAGTTTTTCAAAGAAATTATTTCTACTTTATCATGTGAGAGATCAAATATGTGAACATGAAGAAAGAGAGACAATCTTATTGGCTTAGGTTTCTTCAATGTTTATTATTTTCTTTTCAAAATAGTCATTGAGCCATGCATTTGTGATGAATATTTCTATTAAATTGTTAATACCATTACAATATATACCCATGGACCTTGATTAATTGTTTTGGGGTTTGTAGATTCAATAGTATAAGAAAATATAACAATGTAAATGGAATTATTGTATGAGTTTATGAACCAAACACATTAAGTATGGATGGCCAATGAGATGTAAATCCCCATATTGATAAGGATTGGAATTGATCATAAAGTGTCCAGGATTATCCACGAACCTTTCATTAAGTGATACTTAAAATTATGGATACTCAATATAGTAATATGATTTTGTAGCCATGAACTATCTGATACATTTAATGTTTTGGAAGGGTACACCTTACAAACTAATATATTAGAGCCAATAACAAAAATGGGAATGATTTAAGTCTTTAGATGTCAAAGTTGGGAAGTAGTGGATGTTTAATCCTTAATATTGATCATGAATTAGATTATATCTTCATCTTGAACTAGCATAAGTGGGGAGAGTGATGGTCGTTGAAAATGTAACATTTTCTTTAAAATTTTATAATGTTGTCTTTCATAAATAATAAATTAATTTAATGTAACGTTTCTAGAATAAATATAAACCTCCAAAAAAGATTTAATTTTTATCACTACCTTGAAAATAGATCAAATTTTATCCTTTCCCACCAACCTGAAAATGGTTCCATTTTGATCATTACCCACTACCCTTCACTACCCTTCTAATGTGGTCCTCCTTTTAACCCTTCATAATAATGATACCTCACAGGTCACAAATACTCAACTATGTACAATACTAACCAATGAAAAAGGCAATTGCATGTGAATTACCTAATACAAATGTCATACTACTAAAATTAAAGAGAGTCTTCTAATGACACGATCACGGCATTGAGAATGTACCCTTAATGTTATAATAGTTGGTGCCTTTCATAAGTAATAAATGAATTTAATGTAACGTTTCTAGAATGAGTATAAACCCCAAAAAGGGTTTAATTTTATCACTTCCCTAAAAATGGTTCAAATTTTATCATTTCCAGACGTGGAAATGGTTCAATTTTGATCATTACCCATTTTAGAATGAAGTATTAATGTGGTTATTCTTTTGACCCTTGCTAATAAAACCTCACAAGTCACAAATACTCAACAACATTCAATACAAACCAATGAAAAAGTCAATTACGTGTGCATTACCTAATACAAAAGACATACTACTAAAATTAAAGAAAAAATTCTAGTGACATGATCACGACATTAGGACAATGACAAAATCCCAAACAATTTACCCTTAATTATTTATTTGCAATTAGGCACCAAACAAAGTTGCCATAAATGTAAGTCGTAGAACCTTGAGTTAACTTTTTTTTTTTACATAAAACCTTGTAAAACAAACAAAAAAATCCACTTTTTTTGCTTGAAACCTTGAAAACCATAAAGATTATATTTGTAATTTATAGCAAGTCTCTTTGTATGCTAGAATTATTGATACGATTTTTTCATGTTTTATCCCTCACATTTTGTTTATCTTTAGTGGGTGTGGCTATCCCTTTTATTTATTTATCGCTTTCTTTGATAGGATAGAAAACCAAAAGTGGAATGTTTTTTAATTGAGTATGTGGGTATCAACTCCAATTTGTTGGAAAGTAACTTTCTTACAAGTCTACGAGTTTAAAATGTTAAAATGTAGTAATGAGTTAATAAGTGGACAATTTTGACTTTTCTAATAAGTCCAATTTTTATTCCATCAAGGTAGGGTTCTACTTTTATCCACTTGTATTTTTGAAATTTCAATGATCTAGATTGTCTTAAAATGGGCCAAAACCCCTAGATACAAAATTTCATAATCAAAGTTCTCGTCAGTCAAGTGAAACTATAACTTTTGACGAAATTCCATCATATTTGTGGAAACATTTTGACCAAAATTGAGTTGAGTTTGTCCACATATTTTTTCCATACAAAAATGTCATGTTTTTTCTATTCATTCAAAAATAAACTGAACTACAATGCTTAAATATTTTTCCAACATAAAAGATTAACCACCTCTTGGATTATAAGAGTTCCACAAGTCCAAGAACTCAAATGTGAAAAATCTAAAGGAACAAACTTTTTACGCTTACCATAACTGGGAGACACTGCCTCTCAAATAACAAAACTACAAGGAGAACCAAAAAAAAAATGGCATGCATGTTTCGACGAAGATTCCAAGATCCCATCACATCCTAGAGCTGACCTCTTAAACTCTAAAATAATAGAACCCAAGGAAGGAAAAGAGGTTGAATCCTCAAGTGAGGGGATAGAGGGACCCCCACCAATAGTATGATCAAGAGAAAGGAAATGAACATTTGAAGCCAAAATAAAATCATGAAAGGGGTTTGGAAATAGACAAATCATTGGAAATAGTGTAGGAGATACTATCCACCTGACCTTCTCACAAGGATCAAACATCCAACAAAGAAGCCTCGATCAACTACATGAGTGAGCTACAAATATATTGAGCCTTTGAAACACCAGAAAAGACTATCACCCCATCCCCAACACCCTTCTTAGACGTGACAGTCACCACAACCTCCTCATTCACAAAAAGAGAAAGACCCTCTTCTATCACAGGAGGGTACTCCAAAGAAACATCACCAACAATGGATGATTTCACATAGAAGTTATCTCGAGACTCCAAAACAACAACGAAATCCTCCACAACCTTATAGATAGCATAAAATAATGGAATAAAATAAAATTACTCTAAGAGAGGTCACCAAGAACTTCAACAATCAATACAATCACCCCCTAAATAAGAATATCCACACCAACAGAACAATGTGGATGGCCCTCTAGTGCCATCAAGTTAAGACCCATATCAACATTCTCTCCTAAGTGAATACCGTTGACTCATTCCACAACTTGAGAAGCAAAGATGACCTCCTACACATCATGAGAAGAACCTAAGACACCCTCAAATAACACCCTAGGAATATGAGAAGATGAACCTGAACCAACAACCCACCACTTCTTACAAGCTATAGTCCTCCATGGAGAATCACACAAATTGTGACTAATAGCATGATAGAAATGGTGATCTTCTCTTATCCCAAGTTAATAGACCAAATCAACGCTCTAGACTTCAAAGAAACCCAATTAAGATGACCACCATTTTTCCTCATCATAATCAAAATTAGAGGAACACCCTCTCTATCTAGGGTTTACTGAGAAACTCGCTAAAACTCTCCAATTGAATCCCTAATTGCTCTCAAAATATTGATGCAAACAAGAGGAGGAGGTAAACCAACTAGATGCACCCATAATAACTACAAATCCTGAAAATCCATCGAAGAATCAAAGTGTTTGAACCATGGAAAAAGGACCAAACCAGCTTCACCAAAGCACCAGAAGCCCTTCTGTAAGAAAAAATCTTGATCGTTCCAACATTAAAAAATAAAATAGAAAAATCATTTGTTCAAATGAGAAATTCTAACCTTACCTAGAAAAAGGCACCCATGACTTCACCATGCCAATGTTGTGGCTTGGGAAGAAAGGATTTTCTTCCACAAAATAACCATAAATTCCATGATCTCACATCAACTTGGCTCCTTCAAGAATCCACTCATAAGTAAAATTGATCAACTTCCCTCGATCTCTAACTTGAAAACATCACTTAGTCTGACCTAGAGGAAAAGTAGATCTATTGAAATCACCTCCATTTCCAACAACAAACCCTAAACCAAACTCCAACTCTTATCACTCCATGACTAGAAGATGAAAACTCCCGAGGAACCTTAATTCCCTCAACACCCATCTTACCCAAATTCTAAAATCCCCATACAACCAAAGGATTTATGTTAATTTATAACAAGACCTTATATAATGAGTTTGTCCACTTATTAAATTAGTCATTAAAATATATTCCCACCACATGTCTTCTCCACTTACCTTACAAACTATTCCTTGGCTAGTCACTAAATCATGAAAATAACATGCAAAAATTTTCTCACTGGTCCAATTATTATAAGGTCCAAAATGCCCATTCATGTCCCACACATTTTTCAATTTTACTCATAAATCATGTCTTAAGATGGTGAAGTGTATGAAAAGACCTAGCCATTGAAATAAAATAAATACTTACACGATTGAAAAAACATTACAAAGGGAAGGGACTCATTA
Source organism: Picea sitchensis (assembly GCA_010110895.2). Classification (NCBI taxonomy): domain Eukaryota; kingdom Viridiplantae; phylum Streptophyta; class Pinopsida; order Pinales; family Pinaceae; genus Picea; species Picea sitchensis. The sequence goes on from SNQJ01S0083152.1 coordinate 28,699, forward strand.
AGGGGATCTCCACAACAAAATCAACCTAGAAGTGACCTTTATTACATATTGAAGTTATGCATTCACTCACAAATAATGTTTAGTGAATAAACTTACCACCCAGGTTCTCACTTGGTGAAAAAGTCATAATAAGAAGTGTGAGACCTCAAGGATAACTTAGGAAAGCTACCTATTTTCACCTCAGTAGCTTTTCCTTTTTCACTCCGGACTAGGTAAAATTGGATGATCCTGGCCTAGGGGGCTTCCATATTGCTTATTAAGCTCAATTAGTGTAGTATTGAGTGGGAGAAAAAGAGAGATTAGCATCGTAAAACAAAAGGAAAAGGAAAAGTGTTTTTTATTTGGGGGGGTGGTGGCTGAAATCTAATGACCAATTCCTTATTTGTTTGGGTTATGGGGTCATGCATGCAATTTCATAGGGCTATTCTTCAAGAAATATTAAGGACTAAGAAGCCAAGGTTACATGCCCTATAGCATCCATAATTTGGCAAACAATATATTATAGATTTTATGAAGGGAAGGTACTATCTAAGGGGAGCACCACAACCAAATCAACCTATGAATGGCCTTGCCTAAAGCTTGCAATTATGCATCCACTCACAAAGGATGTCTAGAGAAATAACTTCTTCTCTTTAAGAAAAAGTGACAAAGAGGCTTTGTTCACCTCCTCCAATGTAGTAAATTTTCTTCTCTATGGCTCCTAGATTAACTCTGACAATCCAAATTTATAATGAAAAGGCTTACCAATACATGCCAAGAATACTTTCCACACATAAACAAAATTGTGTGTCATCCAATTCACTATAACTTTATACACAATAACACACCTTTGTTCTAAATCTTGAAGCCTTTTTTCTCACAAGTTCTTTCATTGACTAAATCCCAAGTTGCAAATGGAGAGAGAAAACCCTTATATAGGTTTAAGCTCCATCTCCTTATATAATAAAATATGATTTTTTTACCTTGATCCACTTTTCTCTCCAAGGAATAAAAATATAATAAGAAGTTTGTTGAGATCCACAACTTCCTCCAATAAAATATTATAGGAACAAAATATAATATTATCCTCATCTAACTAACTTGAATAAATAAGTCAACAACGATAAAATATGGAGTTATTTACAACAACCATCCAAAAATAGAAAGTGGACGGTTATCCACTTTTGTGCCCTCCTAGAAGTTTCCCACGTGTGAAGAACATGAATGAAGTGGAACGGCCTCAATAAAGAAGAAAGGGATGTGTACAAATAATCTCCTCCAATAGATTTTCATTCAACCACACTTGTAGCATCTAGGACCAAGTTGGTCTATGAAGTGTGATCATTCCAAGGTAGTAGTGGAGGAAGAACAAATAGATGCCACACAAGTGTGGAAACGCTCAACAAATAGAAGCGTGTGCAATGCAAAATCCTCATCCATGTGCATATATTAATGTTAAATCAAACCCCTCAAGTGGACTTATTCAACAAATAGTAGGATAACATGTGCAAATAGCCTCCTCAATTCCTCATTGCAGAAATAGATGGATGAAAAAGTAGAGTGCTCACATGAAGTGGGCCATAAATTCTCAACCCCCAATATGTAACCAAATCCAAAGAGTATGCAACAAAACCCTCCAAGTGGCATGTGTGGCTCCAAATAACCCATGCATCAAGGTATATGGAGTAGATCTCAATATAGGAGGTTGATAGACACCATAGATCAAGTGCCAACTCATCAAAAGGCCTTAACAACCTCCACATGTGTTCCACAACCACTATTCAATGAAAAATTCCTTGATCCATGATAAATACCTCCACATGTGTGCAATAAAAGGATTTCTTCATGAGATTGAGGTGTGTATACATCATAAAGTATAACTTGAACCTCAAAACATGAGAATAAATCCAAGAAATATAATGATGGAAACCACCTGTGCAACAAAGAGTGATTTGGCCCCTCCATACATAACATAGATACATAAATAATCATGAGGAAGTGGATATATAACTAAGTTGAAGTTTCTAATACATACAATATCACCAAAAGACCTCAATAGACATCTAAAACTCCATCATTCTCTCACGCAAAGTGCCATGCCATTCTTCCTCCTGCACAAGCTAAAAACCAGTTGTATGTTATGCAAAGAGATGGAAATCCAAGGAAGAGGGAGACACACACCAAGATGAAGTGTCTAACCCATCAAGTATTACCATAAGACCATGATATACACAAAAATCCTAGAGTGATCTATCCAAGAAGTATGATCCATCAACCATGCCAAAATCAACCTTCAAATCCTAAGCTACTCCAAAATGCATCAAAGAAGTGAGCACTCTACTAGATTAGGTGTCTATTTATTAAATATCACTATCAGATTACAATAGACACTCCAAGAGCTAAGGAGCTCCATCACAACCCTCAAGAAACATATCATTATCAAAACCCTAGCCAAAACCCGCAAGGTGCTCCAAAGTGTGGCAACGAAGTGTATTAAAAGAGTTGTGTATCTTGTTAAAAATCATCATGAAAGTATAATAGACATATGAAATGCAAAATCACTTTTCCACAAGAGCCACACCTCAACACATCGTCACAAAACCTAGGGTGATCTAAAGCATGGTCAAGGAGGTGGGTGCTCCATGAAATATTTTTTTTATTTTGTCAAGTATGATCAATAGAGTAAGATATGCACAAAATATTCTAGACCACTCTTACTTAAGAGCCATATCCATTCATACCATACAACCATCCAATGATTAATACCATGATGCAAGGAGATAGCACCATCAATAAAATTGATCCAAAGATAATGGAGACAACCACCATATCACATCATAACACCTAGGAGCATGTCATCACCATCAATCAACACCAAAGAGTATGTGATCATGAAGAAAGCAGTCAAGACAACCATCCAAATACTATGTTGAATTAATATCTCATGCAACATCATGGAGGATCCACAACCATCATCCTCTCCAAATGAACTATTATCAAGCAAAAACAAAAGGTATGCATCTCAAGCTCATCATCATCTCTTCAAGTTACCCCGACAAAACCTGTGATGTGATGAAAATCACAATTTAGGACTCATATAAATATAAAAGATAACAAGTAATACTAAATATATTGAAATTTTAAATTATTTAAATTTTGTTATTAGTTAATTTTTAAAATGATTAAAAAAGCTTCCAATAAAATTGTTTTTCATTTCCCTTTGGTACTCACGCTCAAATATCTTGCACATAATACATTTATTAAGTTGTGGGAACCATTAATAAAGTGTGAATGAATACCTTTATGAATGGATATTCTTATTAGTCCCTGTCGATGCCATAGAGAGACTATAGCGATTGATAATCTGTTGACTTCATATTAATATGTCCTTTGACTATAAATTTCTGCATCATCTCTATTGTTCGAACTATAGAAGTAAAAACATTATTTTTTATATAATAAAAAGAACCTTATATGTCATCGTCTCATTGAAGAATAGTTTGGAGGTATTATTGCCAGCTTCGTTGTTTCCAATGTTGTAAATTTTTAGATATCCAAAGTTTTGAGCTTGGACACTCTTTTTTAATTTTTATTAAATTTTTATTGAAATGTTTACATACCGAAAGTTCTAAGCATTGAAATTGTTTTTTAATGTTTTTATTATTTCTATTTGTATTGAAATGTTTGCATACCGAAGGTTTAGAGCATTGAAACTCTTTTTGAGGTACTTGAATAGGCCTGACAACTTAAATGTTTACATAGAATGAGCCCCTTAAACATGCCTGATAGCTTAAATGTTTGCATAGTGCGATGCCCTTAAATAGCCTGACAGCCTTAAATGTTTACCTAAGTAGGCTTCTCACAATACATTTTTCCTTGAATTTTTCCATACATTGTTGCAGTGAATTTGGACAATATTGTTGTCCACTCCCAGTTGCGTAGCCATTGTATGTTTCATACTTCTTCTATGCTTGGAATGCAATTTAGTCATCATTGAAGATACATATATTTTTTATTGGTTCGGTGGTTGCTTCTTGTTCACTGGTTTGTTGGTTTGTCGAGTGTTGCTTGTTGTTGTTTGGTTCAACTTTGCAAGGTTGAGGACCTTCACCTGTGGTTGGACTTGTTGGTGCTTGTTGCTTACTTTTATTTTCTTCAACTTTGCAGGGTTGGGATCCTGCATCCGCATTTGGAGTTGTTTCTTTGACTTTGCGAGGTTCAAGTCCTGCACCAACAATTTGAACTGCTCTTATGTCGTTCATCTTTGCCGAATAATTTTTGATGCCATAATTTCATTTGTATTCATTCTTTGTTGTTTACTGTTTGTCGTTTGCAAGTAAGAATATTTAATTATTTCTACTCGCATGGTCATCATATTTTTCAGATTTCTTCTATGCTTGAGATGTAATTTGGTAATCATTGAAGATACATATGTTGTTTACTAGTTTAGTGGTTGTTTCTTGTCCATTGGTTCATTGGTTCATCGGTTGTTGCTTGTTGTTGTTTGGTTCAAGTTTGCGAGTTTTAGGTCCTGCGACTGTGGTTGGGCTTGTTCGTGCTTGCTCGTTGGTTTGTTGCTTGTTGCTTTCTTTTGTTTGCTTCAACTTTGCAAGGTTGGGGTCCTACGTTGGCAGTTGGAGCTATTTTTTTCACTTTGCAATGTTAATTCCTGCACCCGCAAGTGACCCTATGGTTCTGTCGTTCATCATTAACGAGTAAGTTTCAATAGTATACTTTCATTCGTGTTTGTTTTTTATTGTTCGTTTTTTTCATTTTGCAAGTAATAATGTTTAAGTATTTATTCATCGTTCTTGTCCCGCAGACTTTGCATAGCGCTTGACATATATTTTTCTCCTCCTCTTCAATTTTCCTCCGATTTTTCTCGAGGCTCTGCACCATGTCCATGTCAGTTTCATGTGCACAAATTCAGCTATCATTTTTTCTAGCATTTCAAATTCCAGTCCTTTGTCGTGTGTGACGAAGTCAAAATATAGCACCTATCTCGTTCTTGCCTATCCCATACAGGAATCGAACCCATGTATTTCAAATGAAAAATATGATGTCAAGATTGTTTCCTTTGTAGGATGTTATTGTAAAAGAAAATTTGATGTAGGTGTAGAAGGGCTAGCTATGATACAACTGTGCCTAGGATGTAACAAAATTGCAGAAAATTGGCATATCTTTCCATCCTACTCTTAAAGTTTTCTCCAATTGTTTCTCCAAACTCTGAATCATACCTACATGCCTTTGCAAAATGTTCTTGTAGAAGAAAAAGATGCTGAGATGGTACTATCAAGAGTGGTGTTTCGTGGATTGCAAATTGCAATATTCAATTTCTATGTCGCTTCGCGTGCAACATTTCTAACATAATTAATGTGTTGTCAAATGCATCACACCATTTACATCTGGACGAAACCATTATCATTCTAGGATACTTCAGTGTTGACATGCTACAAAATAGTGTCATAACAAATAATTGGACAACTACATGTGCAATTACAATGTCCTCTTTCTTTTGGTTAAGATAAAACAAGTGCAAAACACACTTATTAACCATATATGGTAAAATGTGCCCATATCACAATACAACCTCTTTATCCTATAAACAGATTGGTCTAACCACGATACAATTTGTCTTGTACTTGAAATATGAAATATAATGAAAAATTATATTTCCATGTCTCAAAGCATATCTGGATACTTTGCTTCACAAAACCAAAATCATTCATCTATGACCATGTGATTTCTTAATATTTTTTGGCTTGTAATATATTTTGGACAGGAAAAATTCTATATAATTACAAACATGGATCAAGAAAAGAAAAGGTTCATGTTTCTAACTCTCTTTTATTATATTACTTTGATTATCATTTATTGTATGTACATATTACTTGTTCTCTCCTACATACCAGTTTCCATTCATGTTCATTTTATTTTGTGCATTCCCACATTGAAACAAACAAAATAACTTGAGAAGACGAAGGAATATTTACCGCAAGTGTAGTAGAGGAGATACAAAGGTGCATGCTTGTACTCTTATTTCACATTCCATTGTTTTGTATTTCATTTATTGTCTATATATGTATTCTACTACTTGGCACCTAGTTTATTGTATGTAGATACTGCGTATCTTCCTACATAATAAATTATCTTCATGTCAATTGTATTCTCTGTGTTGCTACATTGAAATAAATCGAACTCTATTTATTTTTTTACATGTCTTCCTGCATACCAACTTACCTTCATGTCCATTGTATTTTTCTGCATTGCTACATTTAAA